>JAJSPD010000066.1:0-258831 GCA_021307315.1 Bisporella sp. PMI_857
ATTGCGGGTAGCTTTTGTCAAACGTGGCTTGACTACGCCCGCAAGCTGTTCTTCCATCTTTTGCAAGTTGTCTTTCATGTGATGGTTGTAATCCGTTTTGCCTGCATACCAGAAACGGTTCTTTGCCGGCTTAGCTGCGACAACAAGCTCAGCCACCTCCTCGACAGCTGACTTAGAGGTAGCTGTAGATTCCACGTCGATCCTGGACGCGTCAGTCGTTGAAAAAGATAGTGAAAAAGACGCTTCTTGACGCGGGAGAATAGTGTAAACAGGAACAGAAACAGTTCTGTTGAACGCTTCATCCCTTCTGTTCATATCTTCTTGAGCCGCGTGATCGACAGGAGCTTCTTCCAGCATGTCCTTGGAATACAAAATAGAACGGTCAAACGTTACGGTTCGTGGTAAAGCCGTAGGCCATACCAGCTTGCGTTTGCGAACCGCAAGAGCTATATCCATTTCTGCCATCCACTTTCTACCTACGATCACTTCATGGTGCCCTAAGTCGGTGATCAAAAATATTGAGTCAGTGAACCTTCTCCCATCGATCTCTAGCGTAGTAACTAAAGCCTGAGAGATTACGGCTCCT
The DNA here is from genome assembly GCA_021307315.1 of Bisporella sp. PMI_857. NCBI lineage: Eukaryota > Fungi > Ascomycota > Leotiomycetes > Helotiales > Helotiaceae > Bisporella > Bisporella sp. PMI_857. The sequence goes on from JAJSPD010000066.1 coordinate 587, forward strand.
TCTTTGTCATTAAAACCAGTTACAGGTACTGGGTTGGCCAGTTGTTGTACGGTACAACCAAAACGTTTTTTCAACAGGTCGGCTAAAGCCGTGTCGATAAAAAGCCATCCGTTCGCTCCAGTATCAAGAAGAGCCACAGTGTTATAAGCAAATCCATTCTTAACTAACGTACATGCTTTGTTCAGTGGCGGCCCGCCGATCAACTTTCTCAAGTCTATTCCTTTGGAGTTGACTTGCTTTCTCCGCCCTAGGTAGGAGACTTTGCCTAGGGTGATTCGTTTCCCTGATCTTCCGAGTCACTGACAAACTCTACTGTCACCTTTTCTTCCGATACAGCTTCTAGGGTTTTTACAGGCGTTGGCCTGCGTGGTAACGGACACGAGGATGCGTAGTGACCTGGCTTGTTGCAGTTGTAGCATACCTCTTCAGATGCTGGGGCAGGTGTCTGGCTCTTGCGTGGCTGTATTGTAGGCGTGGTCCCCCGTAAAAGGGATCCTGACGTCGCTGCTGTTACTGGGAGCTTCCCTGACGAGCTACGATTGGTCGTAGTTGGAGATGAATCACTCTCTGCTTCCGGGAAAGCTCTTCGCTTGCTCCTACGAGCCAAGCGCTTCTGAAGATGTGCTTGGTCCTGGTAGACGCCGTGAGCTCGATCGCTCAGCTCTTGGAAACTGTCGAGAGTAGCCTTTACGGGCATGAGGCTTGTTTGCAAACTGACCGTAAGTTTCCGAAACAAGTCATTTTTCCAGTCTTCCTTAGGCACGTTACCTTTGCTTGCCAGCTGCAGAAACCTGGTGCGGAACGTTGCAAACGTTTCGCTTTCTTTCATCATTAGCTCATAGTAGGCGACCTTACTTTCGCTAACCTCGTTCGAGTCAACAAATAGCATGTCGAGGTGAGCTAGCATGTCATCCACGGAGTCGAAAGGATCCGCGCTTTCTGATTCCATGCGTGTTTCCAGGTGTTGCTGTGCATCTCCACCAGTGCTAATAAACAGGTAATCCATACGGGTCTGTTCGTCAGAAAATTGGCTCCGAGAGTTCCGAAACTTAACTGAAAGCGCTATTTTCCAAGAACGGTATGTCGGGTCTACACCATCCGTAAGCTCTTTGACGTCTTTGGTTCTTTTGAAACCGCCGTGCGTTGGAGCTTCTGAAAGCTGTTCCCGACTGCGCCTAGGGCGGTTGGCGTTAGGGCTGTCCCCTGTATCACTTGTTTGAGAGCGGTTTCGACTAGTGAACCTTCTTTCCAGGGCTGCCAATCTCCGTTCTTGAGCCCGAGCTTGCTCTCTTTGACTGTTCTCTAGTCGTTCTATCAGTGCTATCAACGTTGCCTGACTGACAGTTGTAGGGTCCACTACTATGGTCTCTTGGGTATCAACTGGAGTATCCACAGTGCTTGGCGTTTCTGTCGGTTTTGCCTTTCCCTTGCCTTTTGCTCTGCTTACTCCATCTCTGGGAATAGCTTCAGCCATGGTATCAGCAAAGCGAGTTAACAGTGACTGTTGTAGTAATTGATAATAATACCGTAGCGGGGTTTCCGGGGCCGTACGGGCGCGTATGTACTTCTCGAGTATCGACGCTTGACTGTGTGATCTCTGTCTCACAAAGATCCTGAATCTTCAGCGCAATAAAGGCTGGAACTGAGTACGACGGGCGTGCAAGCCGTGTGTAAGGGTAAGGGTTATACTTCCGCAAGTAGAATTGTGATGTGATGTGAGTTCTATTATAATGTCACGGCACGTAGGATTGGAGCAACGGCTCAAAGTAATACGGGTAAGAATCGAGAATAATAGAACTACAGAACTATGGAAGTAGAAAGGGAAGCCTATATACAGGAGTTCGGATCACGTGACGTGCTACGCGAGTGTCCCCACGGGTGCCTTACAGGCCGTCAGGCCTTATAGAAGCCGTAGGCGCGCCAGCGCCGTGACACTACCACGTTTCTGACGTGAGTGTTATTGTATTTTTAAGTGAGTGATTGATTGAGTGTTAAGTTCTAACTACGGTGAAACTACGAGTTATATAACCCCGTTCCGGGTCACGTGAACGACACCCTTCGTTCGAGTGCGTGACCACATGACCTCTCTAGTTAATTGTACTAACACTGTGAAACGGCCAAGCCTATTGGCCTGATTCGGCTTAGCCGCTCTTGGCGTCAGGACCGTTATATTCGTTACTCTAGATAGTTGATTCTATTAGCTCTACAATCAAATATTTATTTATACCTATTCTGTGATAATATCACTTATAATCTATCGTTTGACAGCTGCCTTTTAATCGAGTATTAGTCACGTGCTCTGGCGCCAGCCGTTAGGAAGTCTTACACCCACAGCGTTCTTCTCCATTACAATATAATTTGTGGGGTATTGTAGTATCAATCTAAATACATGCAGGAAAAAGCATTAAATATTCCTTTTCGTCCACGTGATCCTTAGTATCCTTCAACACAGTGACAGGGATAATTACGTACATGTAAGATATTTATTTTAATTGTGCCCCATTTTTCAACACCACATCAACCCCCAAAACTCCACATCAGCGATCATCATGAACTCCATCGCCCAGTTCTCCACCCGCTCCGCACGCCTCAACGGGGCCTCGGCATTGCGACAAGCAAACCCAATCGCTCGTCGAGCATTCACAAATGGTACGTAACAGCTTCACACTTGGGGGGCAAAGCAATCGCTAACACCCCCCTCCCCACAACAGGTTCGACAACATCAATCTCTCGCTTCCAGCCCGTCGCCAGCCGCTCCGGCCTCCTCATGAGCCGTGCCATTCTCCGCAACACGGCCTCCAACATCGCGCGCGGCCAATCACGCGGCGTCGTCACCGAGACCATCACCGTCGGAGCCGCTATCCTTGGCGCCGGCAAGCTCATCGGAGCCGGAGCTGCTGCAACAGGGCTCATCGGTGCTGGAGCTGGTATTGGCACGGTCTTTGGGGCCCTGATTAATGGCGTTGCGAGGAACCCCTCGCTTAGGTCACAGTTGTTCTCGTATGCTGTTTTGGGGTTTGCGATTGCTGAGGCCACCGGTTTGTTTGCGTTGATGGTTTCGTTCTTGATTCTGTTCGCGATGTAAAGAGCCTACTGCATGTGGGTTGGGAGCCGGGATAGAAGTGGATGGGGATGGGGAGGATCGGTCGGTTATAGAAAAAAACTCCTCTCAGTGTACCAATAGCGTTCATATGCCCCTCCTTCATAGTAATTACTTTACTAGAGATAACCTCTTCGATCTCTTTATATGAGAGGCTTCAGATCAAGCTTCAGAGGCCTTGAGGAACTGATCTATCTGATCAGCCTCATAATACAAGCCTAGTTCTCCACTGCAGTCAGTACACATAGTCGATAGTCTCATTAATGGCATGTGCCCTTCTAATAACTTTCTCTTGTGCTTGGCTCTAGTTAAAAGAGCGTTGAGAGAACCGCGAATCCCCTTGCCTGCAATCCTTCTTTGCCAGTCGCTTGTGCGCGAAGGCCAGGGGTTAACACAAAAGACATTAACCTTTCCGTTGGTTTCACAAAGCTTTACTCTATTATTGATTCAAGGAGAATAATGTTGAAAGCGTTATGGTAATGTAATTGACCTCCCGGACCGATTTTTCCGAACCACCTTATCCACTACCACCTGTTAATCTACAACTTGATTCTGGCTCCTTTTCACAGGAACCGGAGTTGTAAATGACTTAATAGGTGCCTTTTGAGGTTATGGCAGTTTGCATAGTGCCAATCTAAGTACGGAAATAGTAGAGATTGTCTTTTTTGTCTGTAACTTTTACTCAGGAGGCTTCCAGCCAACATCTTCTTTCCGCAATTGAGCGTTTGGTCACCTAGCTTGATTTTCTTCTAAATTTTTAGCTCTGATAGCTTTATTCAGTTCTAATTGGACCTTCGTTTTTAGCTTAGCTTCATAAATGGGCTTTGGATTATTTTCGTTTTCCTGTTGATAGATAGGCTTTGAGACTCTCGATATTGGCCGGCGAGTAAAGAGTTGTTCCTGTGTCATGTTGCCCACTTTAATCGAGCTTTTTGCCTCTCAATCGCATTAAACAGAGTTTGGGTCACATTTATGTCAGGGTTCCGCTTATATACTTTTTAAGCTTAACGAATAGGTCTTGCGTTTATAGGTATTTGAAGTACCTTAGAATCTCTTTCGAGCCTATGCTCTACTGTACTCTTGACTGATTTGATCATATCTGGGATTTGAATCAAGCGTCTGATATGGATTTGGGTGGGCTACCTATCGTCATATTTCTAGGAGATTTCAACCAGCTCAGGTCAGCCTAGCAGCGATATTGCTTTCCTGGAGTCAGGGAAGTCTATCTAGGTCATTTTAATCAAGTAGCATTCCCGGCGGAGCAGATGTGTCAGGCACAGAATCTGGCATTTCAGGAGTTGCTCTAGAAAGCGTGGTCCGCCACTTTAACAGAAGATGATGTCGCTACTTTTAATTCGTGTACTGTCGAAAACAGATTTGCAAATGGAGAAGCACCGGCGGAAAGAGCTATTATATGACTCAATCGAAATATGCGAAGAAGCCAACCTTCACAACTTCTTCTGCCTACATTCCTTGCTAACATATACCAAAACTCTGATGCTCGACCTCATCCTAACTCTGGCAAATGAACCACCGGCTCACATGCTTCTTTCGCTGACGGAACACTCTCCACCGGCCTTGGCATATTATACAATCGCGTGGATGCGAACCAGGTGAATATCGCGTCATCTATCCCTATAGTGGAATTGATTGTCAGGAATCAACCCGGGCATACCGACTTCGAATGACACGGATATTTAGCTACGGCGTTTAGGTTGATTACGCGAACGAATTCTCCGACGCCACCTGACTTCGAGCGAGACATCTTCGCCACCTCACCGAGTTCGGGTATAATAATACAATCCATAATTCTGACAGAATGTCTGCTAATGAGACACAATATTGTGTAACATTGGATACTTGCTAGGAAATCGAGGAGGATCCCTAAGGGGAAATGCCTTCAGCAAAAGAGTATTATTGACACTATGAGAAGAGAAAAGAACTAGAACAAAGCTAGCAAAGCAAAAAAGCGTAAGTTAAGAGCTATAACAAAAGTTATGCGAAGAGAGTTCTAAGTTAGCGATAAAGTTATGTTGTTGTTGGCGAACATCCGGACTATATAAATAAATTAGAAGCTTAATTTTAAGTTCCTTAGGCTATTCAAGACAGAAGCCTATATCGGGGATAGGCCTATTAGTTATCCCTTTCTATTAAATATACAAATATATATATGTGCCTTGTGTCTCTGCGGGTCGGGCCTGTGCTTGTGCCGTAGTAATTGCATGAGGCGGATTTGTGGCTGGAAGCTGAAAGCTGAAAGCCGAAAGCCGAAGCGGCAGCCTCCACAGAGACTTGCAGTTTATTGAACAATTGTTGTAGTGACCATGTCTTAGCTGGCCACATGTGGCGCCCAATATATAGAAGAAATGATGATACTAGGCGTGTGTGCTGGCAGCTAGTGGGTCCTTTTGCTGATTCAAAGTATAGAATATCCGGCATCCTTCGTCGCGAATTTAATTCTCTGCCAATATTCAAGGTATTTTGCTGCCGAAAACGCAATTCGGACCAACACACAATCGGTTCGAATACTTCTCACACCAGGGCAGGGAGCCCCGATCACGATGGTTGACGAAAAGGAAGCGGAAATTCATACCTCCAGGATCCGATATAGACCTACAGACAAAATCAGGATTAGGACAATCATTAAGGCCTTGAAAGTACTCATCTTCCACCTGCTCGCCTGCATTGGGTTGTCCCTTGCTTTGCTCTATGCCGTTAATGACTACAAAGCTCTCGATGGCACGTCCACACCACGTTCTTCAAATGGAAAGTTCACCCTTCGTTCCGGCGATATCACGAGTCTAATCTCTGCCGCCATCATCATCCTCAATGTTATCACAACTATCTGGTGCTCCACTTCGGTAGCACAATGCGCATTTGCTGAGCTCGAGAACTCCGGACTTACAATCGCGCAGTTCAACAGGATGATGGCATGGCCGAACATACCCCGATTGAAAGTTAGCGGGATAAGTGGATTTGTGATGATTATTTTGTTGGCCAACTTTCCTCAAGCATACATAGCACCCTTGCTCGAGGGATCAGTGAATTGGGGTGCTGCCTTCGAGGAAGTGGGGGAAGTGATGGTGGCGTCAGGGAATCCAGCGGCGGATTTCAACCTCTGGGGTTGGTATGGGGTAAAGCTGCAAGATCGCAAGGCAGCCGTGAGGAGGGCGGCGGGAATGGCAAATCTGGCTTGGGGGACGACAAATATAAGTGCTGACTCAAGGACCGCTCAAAAACGGTGTCGCCATGTTGTCAATGATAACCAGCTCCCGGTCAACTCAAGGCTAATCAACATAACTATGCCATCCATCATAATTCATAGTATCAAATGGCCTACCGGCCCAGAGCCAGAAATCGTCAACACCGTTGCCGACGCGTCGGAACTTCTCACTATCTCAGACACTACCGCTTTCTCCTTTGTTAATTACCCTGGTAATGCCGTATTGTTTGACCAAACGAATACAACACTCAAGCTTCCGTATAATGGTGGCCTAGACGACGATGCTTTGTTTCGTCCGGACTCGGTTTATCCAGAATCATTCAAGTTCTCGGGGGTGATGACAGCGATTGTTCTCCTCGGCAAGGAGTACGATGCTGCTCCGTACTTCGTCGACGGATTCGGATATCTCCAGCCGAACAACAACTTCTCAACCCTTTCATCGTTTTACCAACTCGATTTTACTTATCTAGAAGTCAACTTTACCGTTGGTGTCACAACCGCTCCAAGCAGCACCTACATCTCGAGTCAAGTAGTGGAAGGCACTGCAGACCCCAAAGTAGAGGATATAGTAGCAGGTCCATGGGTTCGCGAAGCGCTATACTTACTCCCAGACGTGATGAGCATGCTAGCAATCATGAACACCACGTCATTAGATACGTGGGGCAATCTCTTCAACTACACGGAGAATCTGATCCGGTATTCCTACCAAGGGTCGTGGGATATGCTGCAGCGAAACTTTGACCCCAATACGACGACTCTGGCGGCGGCAATTGCAGCTCCTCGCGTGCAGGCTACCGTATCCTACGTGAGAGTTTACTGCTGGCTTTTTGTAAACCTCTTGTTGACCTTGTCGGTGTTCCCCCTTTTGTGGCTGACGACAAAATGCGACCGAAGTATTATTGTTGATGGACCTCTCTCGTTGTTACTTACGGACCCGACGGAACTTTTCAAGGATAGCAGGGAAAATAAGTACGAAAAACACCACTTATCGAATTTGGCGTTCCTGTCAAGGGGGGAAAAGAAGATCACCATGCAGCTTGTGCCTGATGGAAGCGAAGGTTTCAAGCTGACTGACAGAGTGGATCAATGAACACTGTTTTTGCTGAAATCAGCATTAACCGGAAACGAAAGGCAAGGGCAATCTGTTCAAATAGAGGAAGAAGTAGTCACGTGGCCTTCAGAGAGTATAGGGCAAACGAGTATCAATTGCTGAAGGTTGTAGACCTAAACTACAGGAGAGAATCCCTCTACTTATAGAAGTGTGATACCCATATCTCAACACTGATGCCTACCGGTGCCTACCGGTGCCTACAGGTGCCTACCGTTGCCTGCTGTTGACTACTGTTGCCTGTAGTAGTGCCTACAATAGACTAGGTATAGTCCTTAGACCTAACTCGTTCAACACAATCATAGTGGCATCTCTTGCGCTCCTCATTCTGGTTGAAGGACCTAACTCTACTCTCTTATATTTATATCATACTTATAAGAGAATCTTAGTTCCGGAGCCTAATCTCTCCCCATAGGATTCTGAGTTGAATGATAATATAATCCTCATATTTTTAATCAAGGTGTGGATGGTAGGGTTTGAGATCTTATCCTTATTCCCGAATTGAGTGGCAGGAGCACCTAAATCATCCCCTGACATTGTGGCTAGATCTGTAGTAGTTTCCGTAGCAGTTTTAGACCAGCATCCTTTCTTTACTTGGAGGTAATTCCTAAGCGAGGCTTGTCGGATAGGTATCAGGTCGTATAGGTAAAACATGAAGTTCGGATGCGGAGAAAAGCTAGATTCAGGGCTAAGGAGGTAATGTGATTAGTCGACGGTTAGAGAAATCACACAATACAGGCTCGTTTAGCAGATTTAGCGGGGCATTTATAGCTTGTAGCAAGTTGAACAGCTTAACCCTGCTGAACACCATACTGAATAGTTCTATGTAGCCTACTTCACGGAAGAGTCCTTGGAACATCGCTAGAAAAATAGCAAGGTATCGAGAAGCCGCGCGCTTCTGGTATCGGAAAACAAGAAAGGTTACTCTAGTCCGGGATCTCAGCGTTGCGCTGGCAGAAATCCCAGAACAAGGATTTAGAAAGATCCAGACCAATCAGTACACTCCGAATCTCCGAACTACTATTATTCTCGCTAGATTACTCTAGCAGGTTAACATACGTGATATTTGGCTTTTACTAAATACTGATGAGAAAACTTTGACCAACAATTTTTGTCAAGAGCACACAGGAAGGTTCATACTGAAGTTTTGCTGCTAATCTACTGTGAAAATAGAGCATTAAGTCTACCACCTCGTGTGATATGCTTAAGCAAATATGTTTGCTTCCTGCGCAATGTTTTCATCCGTATGCATGTGGAAGATGCATATTGTAAGAATCACAGTTGTTTCGGCGGTAACACATGACTGACTACACGGCCAAAGCATAAACAAATATAAGCTATTATAGGCCCTTTTTGAGGGTGCAGTGCGCAAGGCGATCCTGACTAAAAATTGCTTCCAATTTGAATGTGGATTCAGAAGAGAATAATGAGGTTGTCTTGAGCGTCCGCAAACTACCCCGCCTCCAGCAAAAAAAGAGGGGGGGGGGGCTCTTAATCCAGTTTGTACTATAATTGAAAGAGTTTTTTTATTATTCTACTTAACTGTTATGGCAGCACAGTCAATAGTTTCTCATGTAATCAATAGAAGCTGTCGCCGCTACTCCAAGGAACTTTCATTAACACTTTGCTTTCTGAGCTATAAAAGCTTGATAAATCCTAACGTTAGCCGCGGTGTCGGAGCCATTATAGATATCAATATATCGATACGTACTAAATCTACGACTGCTGCTCCTTCATACAAGCCCAGACCTCGGCAGCCACAAACTGCCCAAATGGTCCACTTGATATCTTCCGAAATGATTCGAAGACTTTTTCTCGAAATTCCGGTGGCGATGCCAAGTATGCATCATAGAGTCCATCACGCTTAAACTCATATGCAGTCTGAGGGAACAGGTTGAAATTCAGCACAAACTTACCTTTGGTTCCCCGTTCTTCCCTGGTTGTCCTTGATTTACTTATTAACTAAGCAGAAAACGTGGCTCTATGGAACGGAGAGCTTACACTCCAAATATTTCTCCACGGATTGACCTCAGAGACTTTATGCGCTGATACCAATCTAGGTGGAGAGTCTGTTGGGCAATGTATACCGCAGACTCCTTGAAAGAGCTCTCGCCATTGGAAATATCATGGCAGTAATAATCTTCAAGCCGAGCTAATACAATATCAAGTATACCGTCTGACATCTTAGCTACGGAGAGATTAGGAGCATATTGTATGGGAGTTTGGCCGCCAAGTGCAATATAGCATGATAAAAGGCCAAAAGAGTAAATGTCACTGCAGCTCTCATAGGAAGGATGCTGCAGTGATCCACTAGATATGAAGGGGTCGGGATTTTCAAGGCATTCTGGCGCGCTCCACTCAGCTGTACCACCCCGAGGCCGAGATTCTGGCATAGCTGCACTTTCTCCAGAGTTGGTGTAGGTTGTCATGCCTACAAATCCGAAATCGGCAACTTTTGCAACAAGCAGGTTGGGTGATCCGGGATCAGGAAAGAGGAGAATGTTTTCGGGTTTTAGATCTGCATGGACAATATCGTGGTCGTGTAGCGCGGTTATGCCATCTGCAATGTCCGCAACCAAATGTGCACTTATCTGAAATGGTAGTCTTGGGGGCAAGGAGGAGTTATGGCCGACATCAAAGTAGTGCCTTAGGTCGGGATACTGCTCATGGGCAAGCTCGATGACAAGGCCAGGGTGTATGGTAGCTACTGAATGCCCGTCTACATCTTGGGCCTGTCTATCGAAACATATCGCGAGTAGTTTTGGAATATTTCTATGGCTGTGTAATGACTGTTTTGACATCATCTGAAGTTCGAAATTGAGGTCGACCATGGCTCGACTATAATCTTCGCCAGTGTAGCTTCTGCGAATATATTTGACTACAACTCCTTTCCCTTTCCAGTTTCTTTTGTGAACTTCCATTGTAGCGCCGTACAGATGAGTGGTGTCTGATTTTCCAACGAAGTCAAGCGGAGTATCATCAAGGGTTGCGATTAGAACTTTGTTTCTGCCCACCACTCTGAGGAATTGAAGCTCAAGGTGGTCCAATTCTGGCTTGCCCCTCCCAAAACGACGTGCTGTGCTTTCCCCTTGCCCCATCCCAATCCCCGAGTCCTGAGACGTTACATTACTGCGATACGATCGTGAAGCAAACATTGTGTTGTGGTGGTATCCGGCGATATGAGTCCGACAAAGTATGCAGCCGAGCAAGCCCTGATAGTTTTCGAAAATTGTTGATAAAGTAAAGACTTAGAATGAGAGATGTGTCACCTGAATAGAGGCTGTGTATAAATTAAGGAACAATGCACCTGACATCTTGACAGGGTTCTGGGCCTGCATATGCATGTTTTAGAGCTTCCTCAGGCACCAAAGGTACGTACCGCGCAAAGTTAAGCATCCAGCCCACAGACTACTTCCATCTTGCCTCAAAGTCTAAATATTTTGAGGCAAGGTCTGTTGCAGTGCCACTAATAGGAAGCCAGAATTTCAAATACCGTATCTTACAGCCTCTGGAGCTTTATGGCTATAAAAACATACGGTGTCTCTGCGGGGACTATGGTATATCGGCATGCCATCAAGGAATGATGTTTTTGGAAGTTCAAAACCATATTATTTATAAGAACATTATAATATCATATTGGACTTGCCATTACAACATCACAGGGTTGAAACTTTTCCAAATTCAACATACGCTTTGACCTGTACCCGCAACGAAAACGACCAGAACAGTAGCATACCTATGGCAAATATCATTAGACACAAATCCCCGTTTCCCTAGAGCAAGAAAGAATAAACTCACGTCGCTCCAGCTACGAACATATCCCCGGTCCTCGCCTTCGTCAGCACAGCCAACAGTATAATAACCATAGCTGTTGACAGAACAATCAGAACCAACCTCAGAAGCGTGCTCGCTAGCGAATTTATTACGATAACCGGTAGTAGGAGGAGAAGCACCACTCCGGAAGCTGCAGCTGCACGCGCGAATCGCTTAATGAAGGCTCCAGAGAAAATATAAACATTAGGATCACGAGAAATTGGGCTCCGAAAGCACTAAGAGATAGAAGCCGATATTAATAAACTGCGCCGTGATTATCACATGACTTAAGATGGCATTATAGGGGAAGAGAGATGCTTACTCCAGCAAAGCCACTCCAACACGAAAGCAAAGCCCTCTCAAGGAGAAGCTCCAAACGGACGAGGAAAGTATCCGTCTGCGCCGCGACACATATTAGGTCTTCCTCGGCGCCTAGGTATGCTGTCTCGTCTCTGGATAAACAACCCGTCGACTGGACCCAGTTTTGTAGACTGGCTACGTTTAAGGGCTGTGCGGATTCGTGATTTAGCATGCGGTGATTGCGCTCTATGAGCTCGTCTGTAATGTGTCAAAACATGCGACTCTGTTGCGTACTTTCTATCATATCCTAGCAGGGAAAAAGTGAAAGGCAAATTTGGCACCCACCATACTCCTTCAATGCACAGTCAATCTCTTGTAAAATCTGCTTTCTGGCAGGGTTATTGTCCCGACGGTGATTTCCCAAATAAATCGCTTTCGTTTCATTGGCATCGACCGCCTCTAAATTCGCTTCAAGGGATGAGAGTTGGTCTTGTTTGAGGAGGACAAGACGCGAACGAAGTCGAGCGAAGCGTCGTGAGATGTGGAAAGGAGCGTGAGCTCCTATAATCGCTGCAAATCGGGGGTAGCCGGGTCGGTAGTCCTCAACTCGTTTATGGCTTAGCATTGATGCCATGCCTGTCCATAAAATGTCTGGTTTGCATGGTACATACTTTGTTTCCTGGCAATATTTTGTTGGTATGTTGGGAGAATGTCAGTGGGCGTGCGGGAGGAGAACACAGTATTCGAGCTCCATAATTTGTGCAATGTTGAAAAACGACTTGATTGTTGGGGTTCTTGTGTTGTTACTGATTTCTGTTAGTGTCATACTACTGCCATGAGGATATTGAAATTACTGTTCGAGATATCGGGTGCCATCTGAGGTCTTGTCCTCTCTTGAGGAGTTACTTGGATCATTTTTATGATCGAAATGCCTTGACTGGCGTCCATCGGAGCCTAAGCTGCGCCTTATGAAGTCGCTATCGCTGGTCGGTGTGCCAGGAGGCCTGTAGATGCAGCCAACAGTGGACCATGGGGCTGACCCTCCCAAAAGTGGCTAGCGCGACATGGCCCCTCTGCCACCAACATACATGCATTTGAACACCCCTCATGATTTGATCGGCCACATCACACTCGCTCTCAACCAACAAACTCATTCAGCCCTAGCACTACGCTCCAGAGCGAAGGAAAAAATGCCTAACCAAGAGGGGTATGATGTACCTTGTTAACCCCGCTGACAAGGCTGACTGACAATCGCGCAGAGACTTGTCTGATGAGGATTATACGCAGGCGCCCTACGTGGACGACGACATATACCGCGCTATAATTAAGAAGGGCTCTACGGTATGATGTAATATCCTGTAAGAAGCACGCCACCAATTTTGTCCACAGAGCAAATACCATGTAGGCGATAGAGTCTGGTTTGACCCTGGTGGGTCGAAGCCATGGGAAGGTCCATATCTGATAGCCAGTGTCCCATCAAACGGGCGGTACACACTGTGCCATGATGATGACGGTAACAATGAGGCTGTAAATGGTGGAGAAGAAGTGGATGAGTCACAGCTCAAACGGGCGTAGCTTGAACACATCTCTAGGCTAATGGGCAGGGATTGATATAACGATAGAATTTACTGTTCAAAGGCTACGCCGCGACCTATTTTCCCCAAAACCTGAATGTCGAAAGCTGCTGCAAGACAGGACTGTGTAATATCATCTTGTTTGACACCAAAGTCGCCGCTAAGGCACGTACTCGCTGCTTGCTCGTACAATGTATCCATTGAATGGCCTAAAAGCTCTTTTGAAGTTCTGAGAATTTTTTGCCCCATCGCATAAGGGGTAATGCTCTTTCTCTCCTTCTCGTCAAAGAATGTCTCCACAGCCTTCCATAACCCAATCTCAAGCAGCAGGACTCCGTAAGCATAAATATCATGTTCCTTGCGGTGGAACTTGGACGGCCACCCTTGCCGATCCGGATGGCGATATACGTTGGCCTCGAAGTTCTCGACAAGTCGAGAGGTTGAAGGTGCATCACTTTCTCGAGAGTATCCAAACCCGCAGAGGTAGGGTTTTGAATAATCGATCCCGTGAGTCTCGTCATAAAAGAATACAATATTGTGACTAGCAACACCTTGATGCACCCAGCCCACGAGATGCCATTTTGCAATTGCCTTCCCAATGGTGTGTGCTATGTGGAAACGTTGACCTAGAGTTGGCTTGTATTTTCCTACTACCTTTCTAATGATATCTCGTAAAGAAATTTGACATTGCCGCGATTCTTCTGGAATCGCAAATATTAGGCCGGATCGACCGAGCTGTGAGTCAACAAAGAACCGAAGACAAGTCAAGGTGTGAAAGTCAGCGGATTTGGATGAGTTGAGGAGCCCCGCCAGTTTTTCCATACGCTTCTTGGAAACCGCAAGAATAGATTTATTAGTAGTAAGTTCGTCATAGTCTTTGCATTCAACCAAAACGCGTCCCAGGGGAGGAATATCTTGGATAGAGAGGTTAAGAAATGGGCCATTATCCTTAATTTTGCTACTATCCAAATCTACCTCCAATCCGCTGCCTCCTTCTGTCCTGACGCCGAAGTTGGCTACCAATCGTAAATTAAGGGTTTCTACAAATCCTAAGTCCTCCATGATTTTATCGTCGATGGCTGTTAACAAAACGGTTTCGTCGTTAAGCTCTGGTAACGACATGATATTCCGTTCAATAGCACTTTCGAGGGGCCTGAGGCATCGGTCTAGTTGGTGCACGAAATCCCCGGCTACGTCACTCCTGTCTAAGGGATCTGAAGAAACAAATAGTGTCGGAAATTTTCTTAAAGAAGTCGCCAGTGCAGCTATGGTGGTATTGAAGGCACCCCAAGTTGATGATATATCCCTTTTCGCAGGTTCTGGAAACTTCTTGAAGCTTCCCATGGATCGAGATCCATCCTCCTGGCTAGATGCATAGCTATATACTCCACTCGCAGTAGTTATGATGTTCTCGACAACGACCTTAGACACAGTGCGCGGAGGGTTTAGTTTCAACCACTCGATAACCTCTTCGAAGGCCTGGCGATCATTATCAGTAATTGAGAGCTGCAGCACTAGCGATGCTGCCTCTGCAATAATTCCAATATCGGATGAGCCTGGCTTTTTGAACGGCTCAAGACGTGTTGTGCCATTCTTTTTTTCGAAAGGAAAGTATACTGCGGATTGCGCAAGTAGAGAATCTTTGGATGCCATGTTCTTATGAGCGATTGCAACGACGGCGAACTTCCGAATTGTAAGCTGTGCTCGGAGCTCCGCAATTAAGAGCGAAGTAAAAGAGTAACGTCCTGGACCAACAGTCTTCTCACCCATACCACACGCTGCAAATAACTCCAAGTTTCGGGGTATTGGGCTGCGGCGGCGCGATAGCGAATCTCTTGCAGCTTGTGAACCATAACAGCAGTCCAGAAGTAGAAGTACTTCTGAGTTGTGCTGTGCTAGCTTTGGCTGAATATTAGACCATTTGAGGGAGGGGGAGTCAGCGTCTGATTCACTATAAACAATACTCAGCGAAAGATTTATCCGGAGGAACCAGCTATAAAATACTTACGCGCACCACACTGACTCTTGGCTCTGCCCATACTCATCATCTGCGTTCCCATGACCCCCGTAATGAATAATAAGTAGGGTATCAACTTTGCGGTTGTCACGCAAGTAGGTGTTGATTCTTGCATCCATTTCGAGCTCACTATCAATTGAAGGTATGCCATAGTATTGCACAGAATACCCAAAATCTTGGCTGAACAACTCTCCAACCTTGTGGGCTTCATCTTTGTATCCTTTGTTCTTACATTTCTTCCAGTAGATCACGAGAACCGCCACTGCGTCATAATCCGTAGTACGTTTGAAGCGGCCTTCAAGAGACCTATTGAGCTCATCCTTAAGCAAAAAGTCTGACATGATAGTAGATATTTGCCTATTTTACACTCTAGCGGAAGGCATGTATAGCCCCTTTGAGGTCGGTAGTTGCAGCCATCATTGGCGGTCATCGTTGAACGGCTATTATGTCAGCATACAGTATCGCCTGAGGCAGAAACACCCTGCAAACAACATCAACCTGCCTATTATAAACGAGCAAGCGCCAACAAATGTCAAAAACGGAATTTTTGGAATATCGCAACAACATCTATATCTAGTAGCGTGGTATCGTAACTGACTGCCAGTCTTTCTTCAATCTACTACTCTCCAGAAATCGCTGACTTTGTTATATTATAGGCAAGAAATATTACTCTGCAGCCTCAGGTGACACCTGCCAAAAGATTGCCGACACCTACAAAACCTTTTTCTTAATTCAATTATAAGTGCAACCAACTTACTAGTCTAAAATTACTATATCGCTTGTTCAACAACTTGTTGCGAAAGCTAAGTTTACCCCCATTGGATTGGCGCCTTGTCTCCCTTTGATAAAGTGCTCCTTCATGAGGTAACTAACTGCATGCTTCCTGGATTTTTTTACCTCACGCTGACGGTACGGTGCGGCATAAGTTGACGTATGCCAACAAAATTTGGCATACTTTGGATGTCAACAATGGGGACTCGGACGCCTATGGTATATTATACCGCCTTTAAATTCGTTTAGGAAGTATAAATGCTAATTTCTTTTTTTATTTTAGGTTGGAATAAGTGCAGGGCGCGGCGCGGCGCTGTCTACGGTGGTTACTACGAATACTCTTAATGGACCGGAACTGAACGCAGGTAAGATATTAGCCCTCCTTGAGCTTTTTATGACTGCTGGGTTTTGATATTATTCACAGACTCGTGGGCACTATTGAGGGGCATTACTTGGCAGCTTGCAAAAAATTAAATTACTGCCATGAATGAAGATGGGCCATCTACTACGCCGTAGGGACTGGAATCGCCATGGAAATTGATTTGCTCTGTTGAGTACAGAGTAGAGGGAGGTGTGAGGAGTTAATTTTTGCCTACAGGTGATTAAAAAGAAGGACCGATCTGGACATTAGATGATCAGCACGCAACAGACTGCGTTCAATGATATAACCAAATGCTGTTGGTCAGGTCTTACAGTTGCCAAACAAGCAAGAGAAAACGAAGTGTGATAAGGCAGGCCAAAAAATTGGAAAGCGCAACAATGGAGGCGTGTATTACATTGTTAGACTATCAGTTAGAAGACTATAAATACAAACTCGTAATCATTAGGCGTTTTACGGTATTGACATTTCGGGGGGGGGGGGGGGGGGGGGGGGGGTGGTAGGCCAATGCAGAAGATTACATGCAGAAAATATCAGCCATCATTAATTTGGCGAGATTAATAGCGATGACAAGGAGGGAGCACAGATGAACGTAGTGACAGCGGGATTGAACCGGACATAAGCGGAAGAGGATCAATGAATTACATGAAAATTCATGGTATTGATAGATGGGGCCCGCCCGCCACCTAATCTCTTCTGGGCAAACGGTGTCGATAAATTCGTTAAGTAAACGTGATTTTGCGAACAGTCTTCTGGCCAACGATTGTCTGTATAGAACTACCTCTGGATATCTTTTTAAAACAGCTATTTTATTTGTGCCGTCCTTACTATTATGATAGCCCGATCAAATGTTAAGGGCAAGCAGACACAAACAAATGCGAGATCATGAAAGACAGCCTCGTCCTTTGTAGTGGAATTTAAAGACAAAAGATAGGCAATCAGAGCTATAAGGGATGACCTGGTAATAGGCGCCTGTTTTTTTTTGCACCACTTGACAGGCTCCTAAACGATCCAGATAGTTTCGAATGGTATATCAGTTTTTGTTGGGGAAAAAAGAGCATACCCGTTAGAATCTAAATCCAACTTTAGCAAAACTTCATCCTAGACCAGGGAATACTCACAGGCCTCGCCTACAACGACGTACTTCTGACCCTCCACCTTTCTTAGAACATATGGGGAGCGAGTACCGCGAAAAATCCATATCTCATCACCCGCTTTTGCATCTGCTGGAACGATCACAGCGCTCCCTTTCTCTTCTCCCATCTTCGTTGTGCAAAGCCGCCGTCCCACGCCAAACTTGCGGAGATGCGCATGAATACGCCTTCGCATATCGTCGACATTAGCGGCGGATTCGCTGTGATCTTCCGGGAGGAGGAGGCTTTTCACCATCTGGTAATTTACTTGGGTGCCTAGGGGTGACACCGTTACCGGTCGAGACATCCCCGAGTCGGCACCTCCAGAGAGAAAACGAATCCATGCTCCATCATCATGTTGAAACTGTCTTACAAGACCGTGCTCCATCATATCACCCTTAGAATTTGATAGGACTCTCAAGGCAAATTTTTTCCAGTTTGCTGATAAAGTGTCCAGCTCCTTGGCAGACGAGTTCTGTTGTGGTGTGTCGTCGCTAAGCATATCGACAATGTCGAAACGGCGGCCTTCGGCCCTCAATAGTTTATTGCCTTCTCCCCCGAATGTGAAATCCGGCTTCTCTTCAGCGCCTACATTTCCGATATCAACGGGGACTGCAGGTTGAAACAGCCGCGCTTTCCAAACGTCAATGAGATTAGGAACCCAAGATGGAAGACCGTGAAAACGTTCTGGATTCTGACAACCGGCAAGGAGATCTAGGCTTTGCTTTTTAGATATCATGTTGCGAGCTGCGGTAATGAGCGTGTCATTGATGGAGAGTCTGTAATCGGCCGTCAGTTCCCAAAATTTAGGGTCCACTAGGCCAAGCATAGAGAAGACCTTATCTCGAAGATCTGTGGCCTTGCAAGATCGAGTATGAAGAATTAGCTCCGTGAGATCTCTATACTGAACATTCGGCTTCCTTCCCGCGTCATTTCGGAAGCTGGCCAAGATACACGCCTGGAGATAAGGTGATGTTGTCAAGATGCTATTAGAAATTAAGGAGCTGGGAGGAGCATTTGCCATCTCCTGCTGAATTGGGCTAAAATCAAACTGCTCATCTACCTTATTCAGTATGTCTGCAGCTATCGAAAATGCAGAAAAAGTGCAGGTATGGTTCCCACAATGCACCGTGGCTTCCTTAGCCAGTGCCAGCTCCTGACGAACCCACACGCGTTCCCACCAAGGTCTTTGGAAGAGTGCAGTCAGCGCTTTCCAATGCGCGTCTCTCTGCTCTGCAGTTATCTTAGGATAAACGATGTCAGGGTCTCCGGGTCCTGGCCGGACGGGACTGCCAAGTTGGCGGACGAGATCCATGGCAAGTTCACTATCCTTGTCTTCTTCCCCCAGCCAGATGTAGGCACCGGAGGCTTTCCTGTAGATCCTGGTCATTAGGTTCACCTGCTGGCTACGCTCAGCAACATCATTCTGATTGATGCAAATTGCATCAATCCACCAAAAGGTCGGGTGAGAATCCCTGCCTGTTTTGGAAGGCTTTTGAAGGCTTTTTATATTTCTTAAGGCTGCCTCGAGATTCTGAGTTACTGGAAATCGATGACCTTGGATCATGATGGAGCGGTTATTTTCTAGGTTGCCCCAGGTGTAAGATAGCGTCTTAAATTCTTTAATTGCCAGAGTAGATCGACTTTTCGGATCGTTCAAACGATCGCTATTAAGACTCGCATGCAGTAGCTCGCATGTGATTGGATCCTGCTCATCCAGGCTGCTGTATACAACAAGGATCCTAATTTCGTTGAGAGCCGAATTTAATGGTTGGTACGTGTAGGATCCGGGCTTAGCATCAAACAACGGTCTCTCAAATGTGGGTGTATCGATTCCTTTATCGACTGAAAGTGGTGGGAGGTAGCTTAGGATTTTGCTAAGCGTTTCCTCAACTTTGCTGATACGATTCTCAATTTTTTCCATCCGTTGTTCTAGAGGGTCCAGATACGTCTGTAGAAAATCTCCATAGGTTGCCATTGCAATTCCAGAGTCTCGACATGGGTTTGGAACAAAGTATGAAGTTTACTTGCACGATGTTAATGGCATGTGTGAATTACGTTGGAGCATAGCAAAGAGAATTCACAGGAATAAATTCACGATATTCTTCGGGGCACTCCTGTAATATAGCTGGATACCCACGTGAATTGGATGACTGGGGATTGGTGATTGTGCCGCTCGCTTAGCTGAGTTGCTGCCAATCTGTGTGGTGTATTGCCAAGAATGGTGGGTATCATGTCTGCCACTAACTTCCAAGCACATCAACTACATTATAAGCACGGCACAAAGTTGAACTACCCCATACGGTGAATACGGTGCAACAAGGCCACAAACATGGACCGAATAGGTGCCCAAGGATAGTGGCACTTGTTGGAATAGATCTCTAGCGATGAATCTTCTCCTCAATGTGACCTGGATGCAATGATCACTGAAGCCTTGAGCTGCGGAGCGCATGCATTGCGGCATGATAATTGGTTCATGAAATTAAAATGCCCTCGTTCCCCATCACGGGCCTTTGCGGTAGCTGAACTGGGGAAGCGCGGGCTAATAGAAAGGTTCTATTATGAGAATACTAAACTAAGGTGGAAAAGGTTGAGGATCGAAAGAATCCAGGTAAGTAGATCTTTGTGGATCACGTGCCTAGGCAAGCGAGAGCATGGATGTGATACTTCCACAAGGTTAGATGCTTTGATATGCGAGGTGAGAGATACTGACGAGGCTATGCGCGGAGCCTAAATCGTTCTTTTTTAAAACCCAAAAAGTGGAGAGCTAGATTTAAACCCTAATTCTAAGAATAGACATCACGTGGCTAGGCCCTTATAATTCTATTGCAAATACCTTAAGTGAGTTGAGCACGAAGCTCCTATCAAAGGTTGTCAGGCTCTTGAACTAGAAGCGATATCATTAGTTCATAAGAATGATCTTCTAGATCCCCACTTCTCCCACGCATGTGATCTCGCCTAAGAGACAGCGCAAATACAGGTGCAGAGAATAGCACAGATATTTAATTCGCATCCAAACGGGATCCCTATGCTATGACGTATCTGGAGGCAAGTGCTGGCCCCTTTCTTCGCCTTCTGGATGCCAACTTGGCACTCGCGCTAGTGCTAATTTACGCTCTCGATCTCACGTGATTATACTATTTGCCTACAGGACGACGTATGTGGCTAGATAACGGGAAGATTGGGTGCGAGTCTCAGTCTTGTCATTTAGCCACTCCTGTTGTCTAGCTGCACTTGTCATCCAAAAGGCGTGTAGAAACCAGGTGGCATGTAAAAGCCAGCGGGTGTGCACAGACCAAACGGTGCGTATACGCTTTGTAGATGGGATGATCCCAGAATGGTCTTTATCTAAGATGATTCCGATTAGCTTCAACGTTTCTACTCTACGACGGATGCTCTCAGGGAATGGTTCCAATTTAACATTATAAAGCATAAAAACAGCCGTGGTGATAAGACCTTAGCAACGGTGCCCAAGCTTTGAAATATTTGATACGACAAGTGAGAATTCGATTTTGCCTGCTGCAAGAGATGCAGATTTATTGCTAATTTCGAAAAAAGCGTTTTTTTTAAACATTTTATATATATTTTCGCTTATTATACTTGCAATACAATTATTATTTTAAATAATTGTTAATTACTTTCGGACAATATTTACATCAAAATGTCCAATTCAAAAAATCAATCGTTCCCTGTCTAAACGCTCCAGCTCAAATATCCAATCCTGTCAATAAAGCCTTGTTCATAGCCTCCAATTCATTAGAGGACGATAAGCGCACTCCTCTACTTGCTTCTTCCGCCTATCCAGAGAGTCTTCTTTTCGTTCTCCAATTCACATATATCTGCACATACATATATGCTGCTCCGACTTTTTAGTCGGCGCGTCTCTTGTCTAGCATTGTCCCTCCCTCCACTTCCTCTGGAGGCCTGTCTGGTCGTGCATGCCTGCTTATATCTAGCGACGCGTTGTTTGCCATCCGTTCAAAGAGCCGTTCAAGCCACTCTCTTTCGGTGCTCTGTTCTTGAAAGGAGTAGTGTGCTACCCGAAGTGCGAACATTGACGCTAAGGCCCCAGAGCAACCTGGAGCAGAGAGAAAATAGGCTGCACTGCGGCTGATACGGCATGCAAGATCATACACCTCGAGAGCCGAAATACGGTCCGGTCGCATGTCGATGCGAGCGAGTTGTATCAATGCAGCATAATACAAGTTCAATGCTTGTGCAAGATGAATGTCGGGGTAGTATATGTTTGAGGCGACTACACGGCCGGGACCTTTCCTACAAGTGAATGGTGGTAGCTGGAAGTCTTCTCCCAACTTCGCCCACCATTGGTGCGGAAGTCCATCAGGCACACATGGAGGCACTTCCACCGGCTGGCCATTCATATAGGAGTCAGCCCGCAACTCCTTCCAATTCCGCAAACGGTATTCCATGTCTGCTACAGATCGCAAGAGTGCGGCATGTCGACTATTAGCCACTGTAGGCGACATGCGCCTAACTCTCAAACCCTCTTCAATATCTTCGAACTCGGAGTAAAGTGTCGGAATATCAGCGACATGATCTAACAAGTGGTCTAGCAGGCTTTTTGAGGAGCTATCGAGAGACCAAGGCACTGTCTTCCACTCAGGCCTCGAGAGGAAGTTAGGAGTGCTTCGGCAGAGAGCGCTGATTATCTGCAATTTTCAGCGCGACTCAATCTAGAAGTCGCTGCAAAGGTCAGTACTTACACCATGCGGCCGAAAGAATAGGAACATATCGTGGGCGATTCCCGACGTAGTTTCATGGCTCCCACGAAACTCGAAGAGTCGTTCTGCCCCACGAATGTGATCTAACCAGCTTGTGGGGTTCGTGTAGTTGATAAACTGTTCGGAATAGCTGATTAGTTTACATGCTAATAGTTTAATTCTTGGATTACTAGGCTGATCGATCACGGTTACCTCATATAATGTCAATGATAGGACTGTTCCTAGTGTCTCCACTGACCCACCATCTTCCGAGTACAAGGCCGTTTGCAACATAGCCAGGGCCTTTGCGTACATCTTCTGGCTTTCTAGTAAGAGACGGGACTCACTAGTAGCTTTTGCGACGTATGACGTGGCGATACAACGACAGGTAATATCAAGGATAGGGGAAGAAGCTCTTGTCTGCACAACACTAAGGAGCCACACGGAAAAATTATGCGGCTGGCCGCTCATCATCCGCCCAGGAAGCTCTGGAGCAAAGTTGTACAAGAACTTCTCTATGAAAGCGTCCTGATATATGTTCATATATTTGGGCTGCCTCAAGAGAGAGGAAGAACTCTTCCCGCCATAGTTTGACCGGCGCCAAAAATAAGATTTATGGACAAGCTCTAGAGCTAAGGATTAGTTGTGATCTTAAGTCGTACTCTTATTAATAATCTACTAGGCCAGTGCTTGGATGTTCATACCTTGGTCAGACCGGCGAATGCCTTTTGGTCCCTTTGCACGAGGCTTAAAAATGGTGTTAAAAAGTTCTTCACGTCCTCTCTCACTTGGAGCCGCCACGTTGCCTAAGTCCATCCCCACCCGGATCCGACGCACATCGCTATCACCGGCCGCATTATGGCGAGACGCTCTCGTAGTAATTACATGCTCTCCTCTTGAGCCATGGGAAGAGTGTTCTAGTCTCTCTCTGGCAGCATGGTGCTGAAGGCTAACTGTAATGCGATCAGAGCCAGCTCTCTTGTCTTCAGCTCCTCGTACAGTCTCAATAGACGTGGATATTTGCTCCTTTACACATCGTTCTGGGCTCGATTCACCGTCAACAGAGTTAGTACTATCAAGATCTTTCACGGATACCACGTTTTGTGCTAAGGATGAGATGGTCCCCACTATTGCCTGCAAGTCGTGAGTAAGTCCAGGAACTTGGCTAAGGACGCCACTTGCGAGGAATTCCTGTTGAAAGTTATGAAGGCATGTGTTCGCTCGTGAGATTGCTTCTGTCATATTCGACACTTCGTCCCGGAGCGATTTGATGGTGTTTTCTTTGCGAAGCCTGAAATTTCGTTGTGCTAGTCTTATTTGAGTGCGACGCTTCTGCTATTGATTAGTATCCGTACTAATTGGTGCTACTATTGCGAAGAAATCACTTGCATCAACTTGCGTCTCATCTATAGTATGAAGTCTTGGTCTCCTCTTATGTTTTCTCGAACTCTGGCTGTCACTGCCAAGCTTTTTCTTTTCGCTCATTCTTTGCGCGCCGTTTGTCACAAGTGCAGACTCCATAGGACTATCTCCGCTCGTAACAGTACGTGGAATAACTTTTGGCGGGTGACGTAAAAGCCCTCTGTTGTGGTGTCAAAAACTCAGTATTCTATCAAACTCTCCATGCCCGTTCGGTGGATAAGATGTTCCAGTCTATCTCGTAAGCATTGCTATATAAGTCGTGAACATTCAAATAGCGGGATTGCTGCGTATTTATGGCCGATACGAGAAAGAGACAAATCATTCGAGGAGGTTCCTCGATCGAGTTGAAAGCGCCGTCAGCTGGGAATTGATCCGGTAACAGAAATATCAGCTTGCTCACTGAGCCTGACAGGCTTGCATTTGGATAAGGTCAGGGACGTCTTGAGAGAGCTACATGAAGCGAGTGTTTGTGGAGGAAGTACTTCGTATATTTACTAGAATTTGTTGTTGGTAAAGTACTGGCTAGTTAATGTTCTGGCGATAGTTATCTAATACAATCGAGACCGATGCGGTCACACTCCTAAGGCATGGCTTAATAAATCTTTGCTGATTGCTGCTATCTTATTATCCGCAGCGGCACAATAATCGCAGGTTCCTTCTTCCCGCTAGTGGCGTCACACATCACAAGATTATTTGGTTTTGGTTGCATAACTGGCTGACTTCTGAGACAACAACCCCTAACCCGCGAGTGCTCAGCTGAGGCCTGGCGAGACAGAGTGGCTGTGGAAACGTTATGAGGCGGGCTTTGACAGTCATAAGTACTGCTAAAGAGCCATCACTTGTCCCATACGTTAAGCCATCACAAAAGAAAAGAATGATGCCCATCACAAAACCATTTACGGGGTTCGCCGAGGGATCGGCTGCAGTTTTTAATGTACGCATTTTTACCCCCCTGAAGCAACTACGCTAGCCAAAAAAAAAAAAAAAGGGGGGGGGGGGGTGGATACTTTTTGCACCCAACCGTATAGTAACAGGCCACAAGGAGATTTATATAGATCTTCACTATGCTAAGTATAAATGTCGAGGACTCTGTCGTTGCTTTTTACATTCTATTTTGATGCTATCCTAGATACCATGTGCAAAGTCCAGCAATACTTCTGTCAGATTTAAAACGATCCCTGGTCTTTTGCTCAACATGGGGCGCTTTCCGATTGGTACTTATTTTTTGGGGGCACAGATCTCGTTTTCGGCCACGGCCAATCAGCCTCAGATCGGTGCCACCCACACTAGCTTAGTCGGTATTTGCGCGGGCTAATATATGATAGATGATAGATGCTAGATGATAAATATGTTGATTCTTTGAATGGGCCTTAGCTCTCTTTTGCGCTCTCTTTCGCTCACCATATATAGCTATCGCAGGGAAG
This sequence comes from Bisporella sp. PMI_857, assembly GCA_021307315.1. Lineage (NCBI taxonomy): Eukaryota > Fungi > Ascomycota > Leotiomycetes > Helotiales > Helotiaceae > Bisporella > Bisporella sp. PMI_857. Next base: position 25,572 of record JAJSPD010000066.1, read on the forward strand.
AGCATTTCGCGCCGAAATTTTCTTTCTTGCATTGTTTTAGCTATGGACGCGAATACTAACAGTATCACTAAGGGCGTCTTAGATACGACTATCGCAAAGGCATACACGGTATTTTTCTGTGCAGTGACAGTATGCGCGATGTTAGTGAATGTGAAGGATAAATTTTTACTGATCCGAAGGTATGACGCTCTACATCCATTAAGTAAGCATGTAGTTAACGTCAAATTGGTAGACTCTCTACTTGCAGGGAGACAAACACGAATCCAAGCCGTTTTCGAATCTCTTTCCCCAAATATATAGCCTTAGCCGCGGCCGTTCTCCGGGGGTTCTCTTATTATCCTTTAGTTTCTTTCCAAAATCTCACCCTGACTTTAGGCGGCTTTTTTATTATCTTGGCCAATATTAGCTTCGTTCTGATTCTTAGTTTCTAGAAGTTTTCAACAACCGACTTATCTGCCTCCAATCGGTTTAAAGACCTCAGCTTTCGCTTCGGCTGGATCTCCGCATGGCAACTCCCTGTCATTTTTCTCTTGTCTCAAAAACGCAGCCTTATTTGGTTCCTTACCGGCACCTGCCACGAGAAGCTGAACTACCTCCACCGCTGGGCCGCGCGGTGTCTTTTCCTCACTGTAACCTTGCACATGTCATACTGGTTTTGGCATTGGGCTCAGAACAACGAAATTGGGGGCAAATTCGGCTCAATTCCACCGCCCAGCGCGGGTTAGCCGCCTGGTGCGTCCTCCTATGGATTGTTATGAGTAGTTGTGCGCCAGTGCGGAACCGGAGATACGAATTCTTCATCGTGCAACACCTCGTGACTGGCGTCGCTTTCACGGTAATGGTGATGCTGCATATGTCATGGTACGCAAACATATACCTATGGTTCGTGTTATTGGTATACTTCCTGGACCTCCTGGGACGTGCTGGATATTTCTTGTATCATAACCTATCAATCTTCCACTCACAGTTAGAAAGATCTAGACAAAATTTAACTACGCACTTTCTTACATGCCACTCTCGCTTCACCCCTCTCCCAGCTGGTGCTGTACGAATTTCCATTTCGAACCCCCCATTCAGCTGGAACCCTGGCCAGCATGCATTTCTATATAACCACCATATGATCAACCTGCATTGCCGATCGCTCACCATAATATCTCTCCCTTCCGATAACAATCTATCCTTCCTCGTCTACACGCGCAGCCGTGTGGCAGGCGCGCTTCTCTACATAGAGTGCCATATACCACACTCTAGTGAAGGGTAGGAGACTGTGCCGATCCTCGTCGGTGGCCCTTATAGACGCCACCGCCCGCTTGAGCAGTTTAACAGGGTCATTCTCCTGGGTGGCGAAGATGGGGCCAGCTTTACAGTGCCACTATTGCAGGATTTGGAGAGGAGATGGGGACAGGGGAGAAAGATAGTAACGACGAAAGTGACATTTGTGTGGACGGTGAAGCAAAGGTGGCGTATAGCATGGTTTAAGGAGACCCTGCAGAATCTGGAGGCATACATGAAAGAAGAGCAACTCAACTTGTCGAGTAGCAGGGGCAGAAGCAGGTTTGAGGTATGCATGAGCATTTATGTTACAGCTGATTCGACGTACACCGAACTGGAGACGATCAGCAACAGTGGTAGAGCCCCAAATCATCCTCAGTGCGCCCTAGATGGGCATGCAGTGGTCATGGGAGTGGGAGTTACTGACGGGTTCAGCAATATTTCAGCTCTTGGAATGGGGGAAGGAGCCGAGACGGTCGTTGAACAAAGCGAGATGGGACCGCATGATCCATGCTCCACATCTACCACAACTACCACTATTACTAGTTCCCCATATTCTTACGCTGATAGCGATATAATCTTGTGTAGCTCTACCTCTGTTCCGGCAGCTTCTGTATCTTCTGTCCCTCCCGCAGCCTTGCCTCCCACAATATCTGCCTTACTGGCCACCCATCAATCCACGCCATTGTCAAAAGCGAACTCGATCAAACGCCTGAGGAGACAGCAGTGGTTGTATGTGGGCCGAGAGCTCTAGTAGGTATTACGAGAAGGGCTGTAGCAGGGTTAGGTAGTGAGAGAATGTGGAGGGGGCCGTGATGGGGTTAGTTTTTCGCGTTTTGGGTACTATGTGAATAGTTACTAATAAATTGGATTAAATAGATCTATTTATATACGAAGAGAACCTAGGGGCTGGAGCGCCAGGAGGATAGCAAGAGGCCCACGATCTTCAGAGCTGCAAAAGCGACAATAATCTAGCGCTTATTAATTGGGACGTTTAGATCGACTTGTGTGTTCTCTGCTACCAGTTGGTCCCTGCTACAAGATGCTCCCTAGCATATCGTTCGCCTCCTATACCTTCAATTACTACATGGTCATATAATTCAGCTGCTCGACGTACGTAGCCATCTTTTCACACCTCTCTTTGTGAGCTTGTGCTTCTGAAGAATAACACTCCCTTTTCGCAGTTTTGACGGCGGATTAGAGCACTGAAGGTAGCGAAGTTCATCTCCGTCGCCCACACATCCTTCTCATGCTTTTTGTTTTATCAAGTTCTCGTTCTTTGGTAGTGAGGGGGCCAGTTCTGCGAGGTGGAATTGGTTTGCTTCACCATACTGTCTCGGCCCTTTAGATATCCGTCATTAGGGTCGACAGACTTATTGTGTTTGAGTCCTCACCGCCCTCTACCTCGCACTTCTGTTGAAGTCCTCTCGGCGACGGTCGCTAAGTTCACCTCAATTTCAATCAAACGGATTTGTCAAACTTATAAGCCGAGGAAAAAAAGAATAGTTGTTTTTTGTAATTTAATTTTCATAACAAGTTAAAGATTAGCGGTCGAATAGTATGCATTTAGTGAAACTAAGTTCTAAAGAAATTGTCTTATCTGATATGTGTGGAGGTGGGGATATTAGAGAGTATATGATAACAAATACAAATATGGCAACCTGTTATCACGTGACAATGGCAAATATGTGGTAAAATCTGCTGACAATGTTGAAGGTACAGAAGGAAGGGATAGAAAGGAAGGCTCTAAACACCTAATTATACCTTTCTTGATTATACAGCCGATGTCCGAACCGTCCAGTTACTACTGCAATGTACGTTTTAGACTTCGATTCACAAACTTAAATAGTACTATTAAGCTACTTATTTAGAGCTTTTCTATAAAACTAGATTTGGATCATTAGACCTAGCCCTTCTAGAAACTTCTATAACAGGTCCCCAACAGCTTTCCAACGCATGAAACATGGAAGTTGTAAGCTGGTTAAGTTGTAGTAACCATGGTGCACGATTCAAAAACACTTTGATATCTCGCCTCCCTAGCATTTTGAAGGGAGAATGGGGAGGGATGGAACGAGCAGTGCAGCGAGTAGTGCCACAGATTTGATCCCAAAAATAAACCTCCAGAAGGCCAAGGCATTTGCCTTGAGCACCTTTTTTTATGCACTATTCTTCCATTATAATGTTTATTGGAATATTTTACGAGATTCTTCACCTAACACTTCAAAACATTCCTCAAGCGGGTATTCCAACCACGATTGTGCCCTTAAATGTTTTTCCTTTGATTATAGCTGCAATTAATGCATGTTTAATTTGACGGCGATTAGCGCGGAAGCTATAAAAGTGGTGGAGCGGTGATCTCGCTCAAGGGCCCCGAAGGACCTCGATTGGGCTAGACAGGCGGTCTGAGTTGCGTCCACTTGAGGTATAAGCCTTGAACCGAAGAACTAACACAATAGGGAGATTTATACCTTAGAAGAGAGTGATTTTGTCGGTTTTAACAAAGATGTTTTATATGTTATAAAGCAGTACCGTAATAACAAGGTTCCACGCAAGCATAGCCAGGTTCTGGGAGGTTATAAAAACATATCGTCACTTAACCAAAACCAAGGGAAGGTGTCCCCCTTACAGGATCAATTATTATATTGCTAAAATAATTTCACTACCACTAAAACACCTATTAGCATCAAAACTCTCCATCCAAACTTGTCCGTAGCTGGCCTAACTCCCGTGTTGCCTGCAGGGGGTGTCGCAGTTGGTCCGCTATCCGCAATTGTTGCGCTGGTAAGGCCGAGCGTAGTCGGTTGGAGGGACGTACTGCTTCCGGGACTGCTGAGAGAGCTACTGGTGAATCCGTTGCTTGATTGCTTGATGATGAAAGTCCCGCTGGACACATACCAAGACGAATTTTCAGATGGCAACAAAAAGTCATGCGGCTGCTGAATATAGATGGCCAAATAATAATAAAATTCTCCTGAAAGGGTACTATACGGAAGGCTCGAAACTACGTTCCACACTATTCTCCTCCCATGCAAGTCAGCAAATAACACTAATCGCATAGCTACCCCCCTTCACCTTCGTTAAGTAGGAAAAACGATGAGACGAACCATAACTTCCATTATTCGGCACGCTAGTCGCTATCTTTGCGCACTTTGAATTAACGAGCCAGCCATCACAGGAAACCGGTACCGTAGGATTTGTGATGTTGCCGCTCACTCCAAAGCTACTCGCCCAGGTCCATTCGTCGTTATCCCAAAGCTCAATTGAAATGCTGCCCAATATGTCTGGTGGCACCCATTGAATTGTATAAGGTGAGTCGTATGCTACGATCTCGTCCCGGGTGGGATGAAGGACGCTGCTACTACCTGTGACTTGGGAGCCGGAAGCCGAAGAAGACGCCTTGGGTGTCGATATCGTAGGGGATGTCAAGGTGGGCAGTGTTGTTGTTGCAGCAGACAGGGTGCCTAAGAGGACAGGAACCAGGGTAAGAGCTATTTGAATCATAGAAGCTATGTTGTGTAGCCCCATCTACCTTGAGAGGCTATGAGTAGTATTGTGGTTATGATTTTGCACGACTGGGTTTATGCGGCCCCTGCTCATTATATCTCCTCGACCGGTGCAATTCAGGTCGTGTCTTATGAACCTTATTTGGGTGGCTTGTGTCGTACTAGCTAGAAGCAGATTTGAGGTCTTTAATTTCGGAAAAGAACGATCCTGATCATCGATACTTGGAGGGTGAAGCGATTGGAGCTTATACGACGAGTTATCGTCGAGAATTCCGTAAGATAAGGCTGACCAGAAATTTTGGGGAAGATTACTGGCTGCTCTGATGTTCCCGCTTTTCAAATTTTGTTTGGTGCCATGCCTTGCCGTGGTTAATATATATCGCACCACTCTGATGGGTTCTTTGCCAAGCGTATGGCTCCGCCTTGAACGGCACAGCCGCACGCCTTGTTTCCTCTAAGCATTGGTCTGTGCCGAATCCAAGGATGACCCTTGTCTGATTCATCAGAGCTTCGCTCACCACCTACCCCTAAGAATTTTGTATTTACTTCGGAAAAGGTCCAAATCGCATTGATCGATATATATAAAAGAGCAGCTATTTTCTTTAACAAAAGTTATCGAATTATTAACTTTTTACTTTGAAGCTTCATCTAACAATGACCTAGATTAGCTATTTGACCCACGACGTAGCCCCATCCTCGCTAATGCCCCGCCTCCATATTCTAATAGCCCCCACGTGCCGAAGTCGACTCGGCCACTGTATCCCAATGTTCTATTGCCAGCGACACCTCCTTGGTTACACTGAAGTTTAGGAAGGAAATCATGCATGCTATATATGGGACAGTTGTATTAGCTAGACTGAGAAATGGGAGATTGATGGTGGTTAGTCTGTTGATGGTGACATTGTACAACGGTGGAGCTGCGTAGGGTGGCGTCACGTCGATATCCAGTGGCTCTAGGAGATTTATGCAAATCCTAGCAATCTGGTATCGTATCAGCACCAGAGATTCACGAGCAAAGGGGGCCGAGGAGGATCAGCTGTTAGAAGTCATACAGAGGCGGATATTCATGCAGCAGCAATCACGCGTCCAGAAAGAGTCGCAAAAGGATCAGGGACACTGGGAGATTCATATAATCCTGGTAGGCAGAATCACATCAGCGGCAGATTTGCGCCGACATAAGGGGTGAGGAGTTGCTGGTATCATTTCTGTGGCTGATGTTATTTATGCAAAGGTTTAGAATACCTTAGAGGATAGGGCTCTGCCATCGCTCGGCCTCCTTTTCTCTTCGTATTAAGTGAGGGTAACCTGAGCCTTGTATATTTCCTTTGTTGATATAATATCGCTGCTGTATGAATTTACTATGGTGAAAGGATATATAAATACACCCCTGGGGTTGGCGGGAAGGCTCAAATTAGGGAATCTAAAACACCACAGCGCACTTAAGTTAGTTATTTGGGATTGTTACCCATTTTCGTCTCTAATTTTCAATCTGTCCTGGAGTTGTGACAGCACAGAAAACTTTCCACGCGTGATATTTCCATCACACCAATATTCACTAATGTAATTAACTTCGTAGAAACTCTCACCGCAATCACTACATATTCCAAGATCATCAGCTATTGGGAACGCGACTGAGTGCTATATGTTAGCGCCGGACCACTATCCAAGTTTTGCCGGGGTTCGGCTCACTGGAATAAATATCCAGCATAACTATACAGTTCTGCTATATCTTCTTGTGTTTGACTAGCTTAAGGAAACAAAATATCTTCTACTTCTCCGGTATTGTAGTAGAACGGCTCGGTATATTGTAAATTCGTTTCCGGTTTACATATAATTATATCCGATGCGAGAGTCTTAGTTGGCGGGGATGTTATAGGGGCATGTTTGATGCTTACTTTCAGAGGCCTTATTGAAGATTCACTTGCCTCATTACTATCATGCATTCCAGCATTAATGCCTGCAGGCATCGTACCTGGGCTGCCTATGCTGTCGTTATATTCAGTTGATATATTGCTTTTATGTCTAGGCTGAAGGCAATGAAGGTTGAGAGTTTGTGGATTGCCAATTAACCGTTGGGGATTAGTCTTTAGATAAGAGGATTCATCTTACAGCCTCTCTGGAAGAATAAGGCTCAAATTGAATGCACGGCGAGGAGGAGGGGTCTTGAAGAAATGAAAAGAATGGGCGGTAAGCCGGATTAATTCATCGAAAGGGAATATTGTCGGAGGCAGATAGCCCAAGAAAATGGGAGACTGAAGTAAGAATGCCACTCAAACTTCTTATTACACTGCCATTGCACCAGTTCCATGGACTTGGGCACCCAAAAGAAGAAGGGGGAGGGGAAGGTGGATCGCGGCCCCAGCAGGCCTCTTTTGATAAGGTACAGGTAGCCCAAACCTTAAGTAGAGTTCGAACTTTGGTTAACCTACATTAGCTCAAACTTTATCTCGAGTGCTACACGTGAGTCGGCCTAACCCCAGCCCCGTTTCTTTTACGCTAGGTGTCCGGAAGGCTAGCCCAATTAGGACAAGCCTAGCTTCATGGGGAGGCGGATTAATTTACAGTTTTCTGCTTCTCTTCTAAATACTCTTAGTATTCTGCATATCATTGCTTAGGGCCTTTGCCAAAGGTTGAAAAGTGTGGATTGATCTGATTTTAGTTACTTCGGCGTTAGTAAGTTGCTATCTTGTCTACACCTTAAGCGGGGATACTAGCGATATCCCAAAAGCGGCGTTTTAATGCCTCACAACCCTGACCCTGTTGTACAAACCCTAAATAGCTTAAGGCTTTATATGAGTAACGATTTTTATCATCACTCGGCCCCCACGAACATTATCATTTGTCAAAAGAAAATACCTCCATTTTTCCTTCAAAGGGAAGGATTTGTATGACATGGTAAACCTCGGCAAGCCGTCAAAGGACTGTCTTCCTTGCAGGAAGCGGAAACTCCGAGTATTACCCCTTAACCATTAGTAGTTTATTGGCTAGGCAACTGATTTAATTGGTATAGTGCGACCTGCTACCTGAGGGCTGTGGACAATGCCAGAGAGCCAAACTGAGGTGCCACGGATACCGGAATCCTCGCGACCTTCTCTTCCGCGATGAGACTCATTCCACCCAGCAGAAAGTGGTAGCGCGGCAGGGCTGGGCCTATAGTGGTTCACCTACTACACTTGAGTTTGGCTGGGACGTCCGGGCTCGATATGCCTTCTTCTCTATATACGTCTCTAGCTTCTCGCGGAGCTGCGGTGAACTGGCTTCTTTTTATAGAAGGGCTCCCTCTTTTGATTACTTATCTGCAAGTGTCGAGGCAAGTAGCCTGGCTTTCATGGGAATCCGGTTAAATAACCCTTGGCTGATGCGGCTGGCAAATGGGAGCTACGTGACTGCTATCCAGAGACTGAGCCAGGCTCTAAACGGGCTTAATATCTCGGAAACAGAGGAGGCTCTTCAATCTGTTTTGCTCCTCGACATGTACGAGAAGATGGTTAATCGCAACCCCAGAGGCTCTGCCTCATGGATGAGCCACGTACATGGCGCAATGTCCATAGTCAACATCCGCGGGAAGAAGATTCTTTCAAGCTTTACTGGTCGCCAGCTCGCTATCCGTCTTGCTACAGTTCTGACTGTCAGTTGCGCTGTAGCGGCTGTTAGGGTACCGGATACTCTCATGGCGTTGCGCCGCGACCTCGACCCCTTCGTAAATAACGTCAAATGGAGTTTCACGGGAATTCTGGCCCATCTTATAAATCTCCAAGCTGACCTCCAAAAAGAAAGTGGCGTCTGCCCGATCGACATTACTGAGAGAGCAAAGCGGCTGGAAGATCAGGTGAAAAACTTAGGAAGTACATTACCGCTGACTTGGAAGCCCCAGCGGGTTTACTATGTAGGCGAAGATACACGTATCTTCGGCCACTATTATGAGATATACCCGGACCACTATATCACTCAAATTTCCAACGGTATTCGCGCTATGCGTCTGATGCTTATTGATATTATCAGGAGGCATTCCCCAGACAATGTTTTCAATACCGATAGCAGCATATTTAGCGATATCCGCAATATTACGGAAGAAATCTGCGCTACAGTACCCCAATTTGTGTTGCCAGGGGCACATCCAGACAACACAGCGTCATTCTCGCCACTGCAATGCCTCCAATGTTACACTCTTCTTCCCCCACTCTACCTTGCCAGTCAAGTTTCGGCCGACTACCACATGCGAGACTGGATAGGATATTGCTTAAATTATATATCAGCCAATGGTCACATAAAGGCAGCAAAGGATATTGCGGACATGATAAAAACTAAGACAGATTTGAGCTACTGGACTGTTTACGCCACCATGGGCAGCTATGCATTCACAGCATAGAAGCAGAGAAAACAGAAGCTAGTGGCTTATGCTGGCAAGTACATTGATGTGTTTCTATCTTTGACTTGGCTATTAGAAATCAGCGTTCGTCTTCTCGCACTCTCAACTGTAGGAATGCTCCCATTAAGCTCCCTATAATACAATACGGGGAAAGCCACTGCGATTTAGTGAATGACACCCCTGGATGTAACTCTGAATCTCTCGAAATTAAAATTAACTGGTATCGTCATATCTGTTTTCATTTATGAAGACCCACACTTGGAATTTAAAGGCCTATACTATAAGTCAACCGCTCTTAATTCACACGTCTTTAATATATATTCCGAGCCTGTTGGCATTAATAAGAAAGTCTCGTACGAATCCAAATGAGACTCTGTTACAACCTAAGATTGTTTCGTCGCTCCACTGGGCCTTTTAAAGCGGCCGTGATTGCGGACAAATACCAACCACTCATCCGCAAGAACATTGTATTGACCGAGCCTAGCAGAGGAGAAGCTCTTGGTATAGTCCTCGCTTGTGGCGTATGCCACAGTGGTGCGTTGGTGTGTGATGGCTATCTCCCCCAGCACCAAATTACCGGCTATGAGCTTGTGGGCCACGACATGGTCGTTGGTGAGGGCGCGCATCAAGAGTGGCGAGAGTGTGAATGGACCATGACACGGAGGTACGGAACATTCCTGGACTTGTATTGTGCTTGACTAACTCATTTGACCTATCCCCATTAGGCCATGATGCACGGCGCCGCACATTTCGGCGGGGCCAATTCGAATGTGTTTATGAGAAGATCAGCGGAGTGTTACCCGAGACAGCAGCCATGCTGAGTACGCGGTGCTGCGCGAAGAGGGTTGTTCGCATCCTGGCAAGCCTCGATCCTGCCAAGACGGCACCGCTTCTTTGTGCGGGTGTGACCGCCTTTAATGGCATGCGTAAACTTAAGCAAATTCCCTCGCCAGAATTATTTGTCCCCTTTAAGCACTACTCGAAAATCCTCTCTAGCGTTTATAAGTCCTGAAACGTGTCGTTGCCTACAACACAAGCCAAGACAACCAGGGAAGAAATGAATAAATTAATCCGTCACAGGCACGTAGGAGCGGGTAGTCTAGTAGCTGTTTAATCTCGGCTACCTGGCGGTGCATTTTTTGGGCGATTGGCAAGAAGACTGTGGCGCTATCGAACAGCACAACAAACATGAAGTTCGACACCATCACCATGATCAACGGCGGCTTGTCCGTCCACGGCTGGGCGTCAGGGCATGCGCTCGACTCAGAGGAGGCCATTTCCTTCTCGCACAATCATTGGATTAAATGCATGGTCGAGAATTCTTGCTAAACGATGCAAATAAGGCATTTGAACCTATGATGTCTAGCAAGGCGCGATTCAGGGCGGTCCTATTTCCCGAGTAAACGGCCACATATGGAGCGTGAGAGCGAGCCTGATCGAGTTCTAAAATTAACAAATTTCGTAGAATGAAGACGAAAATCACACTTTTCTCAACCGTGACAGTCTCCTTAGCCATATTGGACATAAAATTGATCATCATCACTACCTCAAACACATGCATTGCTAGCCTAGAAAATCAGATTATCAAAGTAGCCAGCCATCCTAGAGCGAGTACCGGCACCTGATGTGGGAGAACATCTGCGCTACGTAACAGACGAGCGTTGAGAGAAGGCTATAACAGAATGGTCCAGATTGCCATCTCACAGAACGCCACAGCTTTGCTCGCATACGCATGCCATCCCTTCACTGTTTTCAGCATGACGGTGTACAGCAATGTTCCACCCCTAATTCTAAGGTGGGGTAACAAAGAATTAAAGTTGGTCCTCCGGAACGCTAGCCTGATTAGGATAGGCCTGGCTTGTTTCGGCGGGCTAACCCTCCGGGGCACCAGTTTGATTACAATTAGCTTATGGGGTTAGAATACAGATTTGTGCGAGAATTAAACACATTGGGGATGCTACTTTTAGACAAAAAATCTATGTTGCCTTTCACAGTTCAAAAAAAATTGCTATGATGGATGGTCTAATGTATGAATTTTACATCCTATTGTAATGAGAGACCCGTTATCGCGCTAACCTTTCACAAGGCGGACTATCTGAGAAGCAGCCTGCTGAAAATAGAACGGCTTAGGATAACGTTAATAGATATGAGACCTTAGTAGACTTTTTGTCCGGACATTTCCCTTAGAGCACGCTGGGGTGGTTTTAACGGCATAGTGGAATGCTGTAAAGTAGTATTCGGCCGCTGCAAGCTTCTCGACCACCCCAACGCTCCCCAAGTAGTATACTAAAAGCATAAGAGAACGATGCCCCTATTCCTAACGGTACTGAACTAGCCCTTGCGAAAGAAGCCATAATTTGATAATTTGTATAGAGAATTACCTGGCATAGGGCTCTATTAATAAATATACGAGAAAGACGCGTAATATGAGGAGGAATGTCTTAAAAAAGCACTAGCTAAACTCAAGAATACAAAGACGTGCTCCTGTGACTTCCTTCTACAACCCTACTCAAACTTCAAATTCCCTCTCTTGGAAAACTCTTCTAGCGAAGTCAAATGGCCCTTAGCCAGCTTGACGTCCCGATCGATATCCTCCTTCATCGCCTCCCCGTAGTATCCATAGTCCCTGTAAGACTTGTACATTGCCTGTAAATCGTCCTTCATTCCCTCTGGCATCCACTCCCTGAACACTTTGTCAGGTACTTGCTGGTATTTGATAGTTTTGCCAGTAGCCTTCGAAATGATTTGAGCAATCTCGTCCCAAGCATATAAGCCCTGCGCTGCAGCCAATACCTTGCCCTGATACTTATCGGGCTCTTCAAGGATAGTGGCAACCCATTTTCCTACATCGGTAACATCGACGAGTGGCAGCAGTGTATCATTCTTGCACAAAGTTGCGAAGACGTACGTGCCATCATTGGCGGGGGATGGCGTCGCTGGCATTAACTCCGTTGTGAAGTTCTGCATGAAATATCCCGGAGCGAAAAATGCGGATTTGATAGGGAGGCTGCGAATAAACTCGGCGATTTCGGCCTTTGTATCGAAATGCTCAACTTTCAAATTCCCATTCGAAATCACTTCAACGTGCGGAAGAGTACTCCAGATCAAATATTTTGCGTCAGCCGCGATCAACTCGCTACAAAGCGCCTTTGCCTGCGCCGTCTCAATAGCACGAGTATTGCCACTTAGCTGGGTAGTTGTTACGGCAAAGACAGTATGTGCACCTGCGACAGCCGCTTTCAGGGACGAAGGGTTGTTCAAATCAGCTTCAACAATTTCGGCACCTTTGGACTTCAAGATTTGGGCTTGTAGATTTGAGGCTGAGCGAGTGATGGCTCGGACAGAGTATTTACTGGAGAGCTTAGGATCATCGAGAACATAGTTGGCGATTGAGCCACCTTGGTTCCCGGTTGCACCAAAAACAACTAGGAGATTTTTTGACATTGTGCTGACGGTCCGCTTGGTTATCTTGAAGGGAGGTAGCGGGAGAATACGATTCCCGTAAAGTGAGTAGCAGAATAGCTGATTGGATTTGATTACTGGTCATGTACACGAGCACTTACCTCTGCTTTAAGTACTAAAGCCAAGACTGAGCTCGACTACCTAGAGCGTGGATTTGCAATCCTACTATCCAATCGGCTATAGCGGGGTTAAACCATGAACATGCATTCGGAGAATGAACGTATTATTGATGCCTGATACGACACTTTATTTTAAACTCTATTTATATCAAACTTTGAAGACTGACACCTGTACATCTCTCGCTTAGACATCGATTCGGGATTTACAGTCAAGGGTACAGGGGACCGCGTCCGGATTACTGCTAAGAGACGCCCGATAACTAAATTTCGTGTTGTAAGCTAAAAAAAAAACTAATCCGTCCTTAAGCTTTCTTGGCTGACAGACGTGCGTTGACACTGCATGGAGTACCCAACTCTCTTGCATACTGCAGCATGCAGTACCATGTTGACTACAAATAAACCCGATACCGCCGGTCACACAGGCATTAGTGTAGATAGAACCAATTATATATATCATTGTATTCACGCCACAAGTTTAGCCCGTCTCGCTTTCGTTCACTCACGCTCACGAACATAGAGTCAATTAATCTTTGTCTACAGAGAGGTAGTAGCGGCAACCATCATGAGCATCATGACGGCCTTAATACTGACCACAAAGGACCGGTCCATCAGTGTTCGAGACATTCCTGTTCCAATACCTGATCCGAAGCAGATTCTCGTTCATGTTCAGGCTGTTGCCCTGAATCACGTAGATTTGGTTTACACCGCCAACCCCGTCGCGGCCCAGGACCGTCGCGTTGTAGGGAGCGACTTTGCTGGAACGGTGGCCCAGGTCGGCGCGGATCTAGTTGGACTTGCTGATCCGAGAGCCAAAATCGGGGCACGAGTCGCTGGGTTCGTGCAAGGTGGTAAGTAGAAAGAGATTATATGAGTCGAACAAAAAGTACTTCTTCGTTTCTCGATAGACCTTTAGCTAATTCGGAACCTTATGTAGCTTGCTCTATTAATGACCGTCCTGGCGCATTCGCCGAGTATGTTGTAGTCGACTTTGATTTAACATGGAATGTCCCCGGCAGCATTTCCTTCGAAAGTGCCGCCACAATAAGCATGTGCGGTCTCACCGCCGCACAAGGCGTTTTTGAACGATTGCAGCTGCCATGTCCCTTCCACCAGACGGGAAATTTTGACTGGCTGAATCTTGCGAAAGGTGAGACTGTAAACTTCTTTATATACGGCGCCACATCGTCCCTTGGGCTTTTCGCTGCCCAGCTGGTCAGACTGGCTGAGCAGACTTCTGGCATAAAAATTCGCCTGATTGGAGCAGCCAGTGCATCGAAACATGCCATGTTACGGGAGACACCGTACAGATACGATCTATTGGTGGACTATCGAGATACAGACTGGCCTAGGAAAGTCCGAGAGGCGGCTGGAGCGAGAGGCGGGGTTCAGTATGCCCTCGATGCATTTTCCCAGGGACCGTCAGTTGAACTTACCGAGAGCACATTTGGACCACAAGGCAGGTATGCTGTGTTCCGAAACCCGGCTGTTGGGAATTTTGATATATCCAAACTGAAGATCAAACCAACCATTGGTGCAGTGTGGGAAGGCCTTGGGGTCGAAATAGGGTATCAAGGTAAGTCTGTGTCTTTCGCAAAGTTGTAAGGCCCACAATTATTAATAACCTTGATATAGGCGTTACTCTGCCGGCCAATCCTAAAGCACACATGTTCGCAAAAAGATTCTTTGAATATCTCGGTTCGGACGCCGCGTCAGGACAGGCCAAGCTGGTACCTAATCCAGTTCGCTATATGCCTGGTGGTCTTGAGAAGATTGCGTCGGAGGGATTTGCACTCCTTGGTTCAAAAATGAGTGTAGGCAAGTTTTCAGAAAGCCAAGAGAGAGATTATTTGCGACCGATCAGCGGAGAGAAAATTGTTTATTATGTTGTTAGTGGAAACTGAAAATCTCGTAGTGGGAAGAGGAGTTAAATTTAGCGTTCATTTGAAGTTTGGCCGAATAATTTGTATGGGAACCAAAAGTCGGGACCGACAACAGGTGCAAGGTTATATTAGCTTTTTAGACTTAGCCTTGAAAAGAAACCCGATTGGACGGATCTATCCAAGGACGGATCACGTGTTGCTGTGTCATAACACCTTCTGTCAGGAATCGGCTTACGTAAGTAGGCCAAGGAGCTAGAAACATCTTCCCCTCATTTACAGCTCAGAACTGTAGATATCATCATTAATGAATAACGCTCATACAAGCTTGTATCTCCATCACCGTGATACCCTTACAGATCCTCTAATTGATTCCTCTTGCCTGATAAACCCCATTTCTGACACCTTCATTAGTACTCTATAATTGTTGGTAGCTATTTGTATGTAGTTATGATCATGTGACCAGCGCCTGAAACGGTAGGACCTCGATCCTACTCAACTTCGTAGAATGAGAGCTTAGAACAATCAAGAATCGTCGAACCAACAATGAAGACTTATCCACCAACCTCAACGAGCATTACGCATGAAACACATGCGTACGTGCCCTCAGGTTAAAGTATATGTAACTACTACAACCCGGGTATTCCAACACCGACCAATAATTGAAAAAGCTCCTTTTCAAACATATTGCTCAGCTTTAGTATTCGTACCAGAGATGAAAATAGTCTGAAAAAAGCTAACACTAAATTATATAGTTTAATTCATGACTAGCGCAGGCGCGCTATTACCTACAGCTATTATTTTACGGAAGGTGCCGAGGGGGATCGGACGACAGCCCGTGGATTTGAAGACGTGAGTAGATTGCATGGCATTCTTAGACAAGAGGGTACTTGAGAGGTTTCGTCTCAACCCTCTCATTGTTAGCTTACACGTATCTTAATATATCAAGATGGAGGGAAGGTTTTAAAGAAATAAAGGAAGGGAGGAGGAAGAAGCTAGATAGCATGAGAAATATTACTAATTAGTGAGGAGGCGTCCTAAAAGTTTCCAGAGAGGTAGGTAGGCGTGGGGTTAGGTTTCCATATATATACGAGTTTACTTCGACCGATTTATAAAAGGGGTCACTGTCCTCATTTGATGCTCTGACTATCTTATTATTGTAGCAAGATACTATTTTAGCTAAGGTTCTATACTAGGCGACACGAATTACCTTTTTACCAGGATCTGATTTACCCAAGGAATTCCCACCTAAGGACTTTCCACATATCTGAGAGTTTCCCTGTTATGTTGAAACCATTTCCAATTCAGATCTGGATTGGCAGTTATCAATAACAACGTCCGGAGTGCCCATCTTTGTCATTATCAAGTCCAAATTCAGAAGGTCGTTAGTTTCTGCCCTCTCCGCCGCGGCGTCCCAATCATCTTCAATCCCAGTCTCGATGTGCCGCACGATCAACCGACGTTTAGCCGTCTCCCTCGAAACCTTTATAAACCACCTAATAGGTGTAGTCAGCATATGTACTCTCATCTTTAGACCCTGCAAAACCCACGTCTCATCTACCATTCTTTGTACTTGGCTCCAGGGAGACTCGTTCAAAAGAAGGTAATTGCCTTCAAGAAGAATAACTCGTTGTGATGAAGGGATGTATAGGTCCTGCTCGACTGGGTCCTTCTTTGCGTGATCGAACGTAGGTGCCCAGGCGCCTTGAACTGGTTTGTCGATGTCCGTCACTGGGTTATTCTTGAGCTCTTTCACAAGATCTACAAATGATTCGGCATCGATTGTAAATGGTGCACCGCGCCTGCGAAATGGACATTCGGGACTCTGTAGAGTGGAAAGTCTTGCTTTGTTGTAGTGGAAGCCATCCTAGAGACATTTAGTTGGTAGCGTTCACAGATACTGACGCGGGCAGTACATTACCATCGGAATGATTTGCAACTGTTCATGATTCCGCCCATTGAACAACTTCATTACTCCCTTCGCTATGGTGGATTTCCCTGAGCCTGGTGGGCCAGCCATTGCCACGATTATACGCCGCGTCAAACGGGATGAGTTGCGATGGAGCAGAGTCTCGAGCCGATTGCATAATATCTGCTCTGGGGTTTCCATTTTTTTAGTGGCTGTGATTTGCTGTAGACGGATTTTATTCAGGAGGCAATGCAAAGTTTGAGCGGACGGTATGGACCGCGAAGGAGAATTATCAAAAGCTCAAATGCTGGAAAGAGAGATGTCTATCAAAATCAATTCAACGCGTGGCCGTCTCTGTTGGGGAGACCCCATCAACCTCGTTCCGGTAAACAGTCACCCATCAATCAGAGGTTCCATTTCGTCTCCCTTCCTCTGCCCCAGTGTCGTGGAGGCTCGCGCACTCCGCTAGGAGTGGGACTCTGTTTGCAAAGACATTTTCCCTTCAGTGCCTCACAGAAATGTTAGTGCTTCGCCCGGCAGTTGTGATTGGCGGATGGATGTCGTCCGGCGCCACTTCGGTGAGAACGAGACTAAAGAAAAACAAGGATCTTCACTTGTGGACGACAGTCGTCCGACCTCCACTACAAACTTTTGCGCAAAGATATTCTCTACTTATTCACAAGCTCCTCGCTGTCATCCGCCAATAAAAATCTTGGATTCAACTGGAAAATCTTTGCAATGAATCGAGAAATGCCCACCCCACGTTTTGAAGGCACAACCGAGAGTGGGATGCGGGGAGATGGGTGAGAAGCGTCCAGGGGTTTCATCTTATCCATTAGCAGGTGTATAAGAACCTCGAACCTTTATCTTCAACTTCCTCTCATTTCTCACCGGTTTCTTTCCTACCACAGACGGTGATCATCAAGTATATTCTTACGCCAGCCATCAGCTAGCGGTGACATAGCCATGGCGGCAAGCATTAACCCGCGCTCCAAAAGCCAAAACGGCCTTTCTCTGCTATTTCAAAACCCATATCTATTTGGAGTGGCCCTGGTATGTCCTTTTCTCTCCTCACCACGCGTACTCGACAAGCGAATTCTAATTTTTTTTTCGGGTAGTTCTCATCCCTGGGTGGATTCCTCTTTGGTTATGACCAAGGTGTCGTCTCTGGAGTTCTGACCATGGAGTCTTTTGGGGCTGCATTCCCAAAAGTTTTCACGGACCCTGGCTTCAAGGGCTGGTTTGTAGCAACTATCTTGTTAAGTAAGTCTTTGCCACGTTTGTCCAGAGTATGCTCAGACGTTGAAGCTGACAACAATAGCTGCATGGTTCGGATCGCTCGCAAACGGTCCTATTGCCGACAGGTTCGGGAGAAAAATGGATATGATACTTTCCGTTGTTATCTTCACTGTTGGTTCGGCTATCCAAGCAGGAGCTATAAATGATGCAATGCTCTTTATTGGTAAGCTTCCGCAACTTTCCTTAAGATGATACTTCTCTTGCTAACCCCACGTAGGCAGAGCTGTTGCAGGTTTAGCAGTAGGAATGCTTACCATGGTCATTCCACTCTACATTTCAGAAGTCTCCCTACCAGATATCCGCGGCGGCTTGGTCGTTCTCCAACAATGTAAGCCATAATATTCCTCTTTCTCTGAAAGAATTCATGGAAGGCCCGTCTCTCGATAGTTTGCTGATTAGAAGCTTCTAGTGTCCATCACGATTGGTATTCTAGCTAGTTTCTGGATTGACTATGGCACACATTATATCGGCGGAATTCGTTGTGCACCTGATATCCCGTATACTGGTGGCACTTTGGACAATCCAACTTTCAATCCATATACCGACGTTGACGCCAATGGATGCACAGGTCAATCCGACGCCGCTTGGAGAATTCCACTTGCTATTCAAATTCTCCCAGCGCTCATCCTTGGTATTGGAATGATATTTTACCCTGACTCGCCAAGATGGCTTCTTGTGCAAGAGAGAGATGAAGAAGCATTCCACACGTTATCTAAACTTAGGCGGCTTGCACCAGAGCATCCAGACATTGTAGCTGAGGTACTTGATATAAAGGCTGCCATCATGCTAGAGAACTCCTATGTCAAAGAGCATTATGCTGGTATTACAGGCTTTAGACTCCATGCTGTCCAGGTAAATGGGCCCCGTCATCGCAAGAAGTGTATGCTAATATTCTCGGAGTACTTATCGCTACTAACCAACAGATCCAGATTCATAAGGCTTGCTGTGGGGTGTTGTGTCATGTTCTTCCAACAATTCATGGGCTGCAATGGTAAGTAAAATGACTTTTATTGGAGTAATCCAAGGAAACTGACTCTATACAGCTATGATATATTACGCTCCTACCATGTTTGCATCTCGGGCTCAGTGGAAATACTGTAAGCACTGATACAATCATAATAGATCTAAACTGACATTTCTGCCCTGCAGACGTCTCTGCTCGCAACAGGCGTTTATGGAATCGTCAACTGCCTTAGCACAATTCCTGCAGTACTCCTCATCGACAGACTAGGACGAAGACCTTTACTCATGTGTGGCGCTCTTGGTACCTGTATCTCGCTCGTCATCGTTGGAGCGATTATTGGGTCATACGGAGATACCCTTCGTGATAACAAAGTTGCTGGCTGGGTTGGCATTGCATTCATTTACATATACGATGTGAATTTTTCTTATTCATTTGGTAAGCAGCGATATGACTCTTTCTCTAGAACGCTTTGATAGCTAATTTGATTCGTTTCAAAGCTCCTATCGGATGGGTTCTGCCATCAGAGATCTTCACAATTGCCATTCGCTCAAAGGCGATTTCCATCACCACCTCAACAACCTGGATGTGCAACTTGTAAGTCTAGATCTCATTATTAACACCCATGCTACAACCTACTAACACAATAAGCATTATTGGGTTGGTCACACCAGACATGTTAGAGACGATCACATGGGGGACCTATATCTTCTTTGCAGCATTCTGTCTACTCGCCCTGGGTTTTACCTATTTTTTTGTCCCCGAAACCTGTGGAAAGGAAAGTACTTTGCTTGCTTTGTATTGTTTGTGCGTTACTTATATCATTCGCAGACTCTTGAAGACATGGATCTTGTGTTCGGCGATACGGCAGCGCATGAGGAAAAGCAGCGCCTTCGACAGATCGAAGCGCAGCTCCGGGGTGTTCAAATTGACGGAACTGACGTGGAGAAAGGTCCCGATGCAGCAGTGTTTAATCATGAGGAACATGCTTGAAGCCGGGTCGGACTTTGGGACCTGTGGGATCTCGATGCTCCTTAATTGCCGTACTCAGAGGGTAAATCTATGCCGGATTTTGACCAACAGAATCAATCTAGGTTTTTCAATCAATTTACCAGTGAGATTTAGAATCCATCACTTGCCGCTGAAGCCTCCCTGGGCTCTTACAGATAGGTTAGCAAGTAAGGAGCTTTTCAGTTCATTAATATACTTATTTATACAGAGTTGCTATCACCAGTATGAAGCGATATAAATCCAACCCGTACCGTCTAGAAATCGGCTATCGTCGTCTGAATTGAATATTTAGTGGTCACTGCAAACTGCCAATTTTAGTGCAGGAAAATTGCTGCGTGTGTTACACGAATTTCCACGCTCGCTGATGATGGCAAAAAGTGCAAAGTGAGGTCATTTTGCTATGGTTCCTTGAAGACCTACTCTAATATCGGCTTCTGCCAATCCCAAAAGTCAAGCATCCCAAAACCGTCTCCAGCGTGCGGCAAAAATCCCGCGTCGAACAATTCCGGGTTCTGCAGCACATCCTCCGGGACAGGAGCATCAAACACCGGCGAGCAAAGCTGGTTGAAAATGTCCAAACACCGAGTCGCGAGGCTGTTATTGGTGGCTGTCCGGGTGATGAGATCTCTGGTGGTCAAGATATCGTTAAGCCATGCCTGAGCATCATCATTCGCCGGATCCGTCATCAAGCAAATGATGGGAATTAAGCCTGCCTGGAAAAGAAAATACCTATTACGGGTGCTTAATTTTTGGATTCAGATATCTTTGGGATAGGAGACCTACAGCATATACCATGTGCTTAATCGTGAATTTATGTCTAAAGACATGAAGTTAGAAATTGAACTAATTGTTGAGCGTGCGTGTTGAAGACAGGCGAGTCGACAATTGGCCTCCTCCTCCGTCTCGGGGACGTGAGAATCTTCTGCCTTTTGTTTGGCCGACCATCGGAGTAATATTGGGCGCAGTAACACGATCCTCAGGTTCCAACTACGCCAGGAGAGGCGATAGCGGGCAAATACATACGCTTGGTGGGATTGGATGGCGAATGAATTCGGCTGGAAATAGGATGGGAGTAAATCTTCCCATTCATCGATGGTCTTCTGGAGACCTAAGATTTCCTGAATTGATGGCTTAGGGCAAGATATTAGTCGATGATACAGACGGTTTGTTTGGACGTGGAACTGGGATTGTGCTATTAGTCCGGTGTAGACGGTTGGGGCATCAGTCTCATCGGGCGGAGCAAGTGAGATCCGAGTTAGAGACTAAATTTGCCATTAGCTGTGCTGAGAAGATACATATCACGAACCTACTTTTTCGTGGATATTCAAAACCTCGGAGGCGTCCATTATTCCAGAGTTTGGTAGGAGAACAGGTCGACCGAACGTTATAGATGCCCCACTGTCGAAAATGAAGACGCCCCACCATACTCTGCGTCTCATCTCTCTCTGAAGAGGAGTGATGTCCCAATGAGAAAACTCTTTGTGAAGTCCCAAACTTACTGCAGTCCGAACGGCAAGCCCCAGATAGTTCCATCCCGTGTTGGGCCGGTTGCGCTTCTGAGTGTAATTACTCAAGAGCAGTAAAGCTTGTACCAGGGCCAGGTTCCCGGTTTCAAACACAGAGCTTTCTCCGGCAACTTGGGGCAATCTCTTGTAGAAGTAATCGTCCATGGAAAACTGGTCATCTCCAATACACCACGCACCCAGAGCTAATACTGTGTTCAAGAGCATAAACCAAGAATAGCCTTCCGGTCGGGGATATGTCCCATTGAACTGTGCTCTAAACGTAGGTTCGTGTAGAAACGGATATGTTGTGTGATAAAAGTGAAAATAGGCATCTATAAATGAGTTCTCGGGGACGCTCGATAGTCTAGTATTTGGTGATATCCGCTCGGGGAGTGAGAGATGTATCTCGGTGGAAGAGCCTTGGGAGGGTATTTTGTCACTAGTACTTTGACCTGTATTGAGTAAAGCTCGAAGGGGAGCGACGCTTGACGTAGCACCTATTGTAGAAAGTTTATTAATTGGATTCTTGAATGGAAAGCAACACTTTATTTACCCAAGTATCCTGCCCCATCCGGTAATATTGAGAGGGCAGCCATTCCATCGGATAATCCACCAAAGGTGACTTCCCGCTCGGCCCAGTCAAACCCATCTGCTTCTCGAGGTAAACTTTCGATGCCAGATTCGACAGCTTTTCCAAGTTCAGGTTGATCTGGAAGTGAGGTTCTTCCAAGCTGTGGAGTACTGCACATGGCTTGTTGATTTGGGATCGTGCCATCTTGTTTGATGGACTCCCAAGCAGAGCCTAAATTGACATTTGGAAGTAAGGAAGAAAGAATGGCTTCTAGCTCTCGTACACGATCCTCAGCGGCCGACAAGTTGCTAGAGGTCTGGTCAGTTGACTCGGAATTGCAATTGAATAAAGGAGATTGCTGAAAGTGGAGTCTCCCACCTTCGTGTCAGGGCCGTTCTAGAGACTTTGGGGCTGTACTTGCATTGCCAACCATGTTGTCCACATGACTTACAGGCGGGCTGCTCTTTGGAACACTAATAGCCACTATGAGACAATGACTAAACGGTCGGGTTTTGCACACCTTATATTTTCGAGCTCTGCATGCATCGCACTGAGGGAAACCACGTCAGTCATTGGGCTCGAATTTGAGGGGAAAATGGGGACTTGCCGAAGAATAATTTTCACCGCTGTCAATAGGCATCACTAAGAAGTTAGTTGGATATAAGAAACTCTGAGGAAAAGCGCTTCCCCGCTCTAACAAAATACTTAAAACGAGTCTACTTATCAAGTTATTTACCAGGAAACTCTATTTGTGGTTACCTCGGCGAGCTCAGGCCATTTTGGGTCTAGCCTCATATCTGATGATGATTCCCTAGTCAACCACCCCAAAAGCAGTTGTAGCAAGCTTTCGACACGGCAGCATTACCTAATCAAATTTTGAAGCTTGCCAATATAATTTTCAAATCAATTTACGCTAGATTCTCAACTTTTAGAAATTTTCAAGCATTTTGAAAATTTTCCATATTTTTTGGTGTTCCTAGGTAAATAGTGGGGTATTGTGGGACCATGGATTGAACTTGTAAAAAAAAAAATCGCCCAGTTTTATCTGTTGTCGATGCTCAGTTTGCGAATATGACTGAGACAAATGTGGCTTCGGTCTCAGTTAATTTGATATACAAAACCATATTTATATAATTTTAATCACTCGCCAGAATCAACAAATTCCACTACGTCCCCGGGTCCTCTAATTATACCCTCCGTACCCCTGGCGACCTGGAGCATTTGCCGAGCCCCCTATTCCTCTTCAGCACGTGACATTCTTGCCTGGAAAACTACCTAACGGTGGCGCACTGCTTACTTAAGGCGTAAGCCACTCATATAGAAGTCAGCAACAAACGGGAAAGTTTAAAGATAATATCCGGTTGGCACCTACGCCTATTGGAGACTTGTTTCTCGACTGCCTGATTTATGTCCTTCCGCTCCGCCGGGTGTTCCTCCGCTAGTCCGCGCCGCATACTGCCATTTCTCTGTATTAATAGTAGAAAAATTGCCAAATCTTGGCGCACAGCCGGCTGATCCAGTACATGGAACAAACGTGTGTTAAGGCTTATATTCCCCAACTACACGTTGCAAACCGGCAGCAACTGTTAGTTAACATCGTCAACACGAGGTTAGAAATTAGGCTAACGATGAAAAACCAGAAGGAATTTTACGCTAACATCCGTATAATGACCAAACCACTGCACGCGGACGATCAATCGCTTGTACTCTAATCAGCAGATGACCAGCTTTGGCAACATGCGTAATGAGCTGATTCGGCCGAATCCGCATACTCTACACCTTGGAAAGACTTTTGGAAAGTGGATAAGTTGTTTAGCGCTGCTGGGAAGCGGAAGAGAGACGGAGACATCGTCGGCAGCTTGTAGATACTCAAAACAATTGCTATTGGCGTGTACTGGCCACGAAGTGGTCAGGTACTACTCTGCCGCAAAGCACTCGACCTCTGTATGAAGATGACGCGTTGCAGTAGAAGTCTGCCGAACAGGGGCGCGCGGTGACTACTATTATGCCCTGGACTAGCCAAATTATCTTCATCCTAGGTACCGGCGAAGGCAAAAGTCTTTGGTTCATGCTGCCGTGTATCCTCTCTGAAGCTGAGGTAACTATCTTGATTTTGCCGCTCGCTCCTCTTCAAGAAGATCTGCTTCGCGGTCCGGGAGCTGCAGATTCAGCACTTGGGTTGGGCACCTCGTGAGCCCGGGGGGCATCTAACCACGAGGCAGTAGCGTTGTACCATGCCCTAGAATTTGCAGGGCTTAACAAAAACGAAAGCTATTAGGGAAGATATCGAGGCCGATGAAATTCAGCCTAGAGATTCTGCACATCTTTTGTCATGCAACTAATATCCTGAAGTTCTACCGAGCTGTGGTCAAGATGAAATCAACTTAGTGGATAACTCACAACATTCGCCTTAATGATGTTGGGTACGGATGGATTAATACTCTAAAATGCAATGCTAAGTTGCATGTCGCAGATAAAATGATGAAAACCCCCAAGCTAGAATAGGGTACTAATATCCCTAACCCCAAGGAAAGGTATGTTGTCTTTCCAAATTAACAGATTGATTAGTAGCAAGAAGGTAGTTACTGGTACCATCCAAAGGTCGGCGGGCTTTTCCCTCTGCACTGCGTAGCAACGTCGAGCGCCGGACTCCTATTAGTCAAAACAAACTGACCCAAGTAGAAGGCAAATTTTCCTTTAGGAATTCCGAGAAAGTATATATCAACAATTTAATAGAGCAATCGCTACTTATAACCAAAAGTAGGAGTCAACTAAGTAGGCAACTTGTACTCGTGCTACCTGAGTCCGTTTTCTGCATGTTTACATAAAGTGGAGACAAGACTATCTGAAGCTTCGACAGATGGTTCTGGTAGGTAGATGTCGAGTTCTGTAATTATACAGACTTACAGTCCTATAATACAATACTTTTCTACGAGCATTGAGTGCAAACAGGGGTTACCTAAGCTCTAAAGATCATGAATGGAAAGGAAATCTACTGGAACTTCCTAAGTTCATTCGTTGATACAGTGTACTTTCAGTAATGTAGACACAGTGATATGCGTACCCAAAAATAGAGAATATTCCTATGTTCTGCACGACATACTGAAATCCTTGGCCATAATCTTCTCATTTACAGCTGCAGATGAAAATTGACTGCTCAATTCTTCGCGTTTTCACTCATCCCTATTCCAACCCATGCCACGACTATCTCTTCAGCTGAAAGGAGTAGTATTATGCACAGTCCAAACCGTCCCGCGATCTAAGCCCTCCCCTAAATCCGTAACCCCCAGCTCAGCTTGCTGCGCAAAGCTAACCGCCAAATAAAAATCCGTTCTCAACGTCTCCTCCTGGTCGTCCGTATCAAAGCTCGGGCCGCCGGAGACAACCAGCGCGGTCTCGTCGGTGAGCGTGCGCGCGTCGAGCACGATGAAGAGGGAGCGACTGAACTGCGGCAGCGGCCGGATGTGCTCGACGAAATACGTGTTGAGGTCGACGAGGGATTGGTTAGTGAATGGGGCGGCGGGGGTGCTGGTTGGTGGTTTGGATGGCGTGTCGATGGCAGCGAGGGTATCAGAGGAGGGAGTGATAAGGCGGGGGCGGAAAGAGTAGGGGGTTGCGTAGGTGGCAAGGCGGGTGAGGAACGTGTCTATGACCTGTAGGGCGTGAGTCTTTGCTTGCAAGTTAGAAGTGAGGGGCGCACCGTGGTGGGGACGTCAACGGTGCAGAAGACAGGGACCATGGTTGTCTCGTTATCGTCGTCGTACGCCATGTTGAGCTGTTTGAGTAAGGTTTCTGTATTGCAAATGACAGACAGACTAACAACCTCCAATTCCCAGCGGCTGTGAAGGTATTTATGTGGCTAGGAATAGAGGTTTCGGTCTCTTGTTGTAAGGAAGAGGTTAAGGTCGCGACCGAAGGATTAGGGTTACATTATCACCTGCATATGCCCAGACTTTGCACGGCCCCGCATCCTTTACCGAGATGGATTTCTTCACCCCCCCAACTAAGAAATATCACATCGTTCTGATTTGTTCAGCCTTATTTGTCCCCTGGTATCTATCTAGAAGGAGCGTCGCTAATGTTACCTGCATAGCCAGCTCCAGGAATTCCTCATGAATCTCAGCCGCAACAATCATTAGAATACCCCTTTCTAGACATCCTTAAATTCCTGCTAAACTACAGCCTCGCAAATGATTTGCTTAGTGGTATCACATCACTGTCTGGGCACTCCTGAACAGTTAACATGTCAGACTCTAGCTACTACTTTTCCCCAATTCATGTCGAAGACTCTGATATTCCTTACTCCTTGAGCTCCTGCTCAAAAAATACAGCCTCCCACCGTTCGTTTCATTATCTTGTGCTCTCCTGTATATAACAAAGCTCTTTCTAATTCTAATTTTCTTCATCTCAACTAAGTATCAAGTATCAAGTATCACGTGATACCTTTGCCGACTGGCAAAGCTCTTTCAAGTCACAATGCGTCTCTTCTCTCCATCCGCATTTATTGCTTCCTTTCTTATTTTTTCCAGTATCATCGCAGCACCTCTACCTAACCCAGCTAAGAAGAGGCCACATGATGCCATAGACGATGGAGCGCCAGCTAAACCACCAGTTACCAAACAGCCACAAGATGCACCGCTACCCGGACGAACAGGGACATCTATTAACAAGGACGGAGTCGTCACTGGGCGTAAGTAGGCCCCTTTGTTACAATTACCCATCTGGAAATGGGATTTTGCTGACGTCGTACTCTCTAGACTATGGAGATGATTATTTGCCTGAGCACATGCGTCACGTTCAGGACAACCAGAAAGAGTTTCCCGAGAATAAAGGGGCATTCCAAGTAAACCCAGATGCGAAGGAGGATCGAAAAGATAAGGTCGGTGGCAGCAATGTTCGACCTGGTCCTGATCCGGTCACTGGTGTAGGGCGTGTTAAAGACGAAAAGCCTCTGGCCTCTCAGCAATTAGGCCCAGGAAATCCGGGGACCACCTGGCAAGCGTTATCACACGAAGAATCCGGCGGTGCTGGGAAAGGCACGGGTCAGATAAAGCTTGAGGAAGATGCCAAGAAGGACTGGGAGAAGAAACACCCAGGACAGACCTATGTACCACCATTGCCGAAAGTAAAGCCTGAACTACCTGAGGGCAGTCAAAGAAGTACGTTCTCAGTGCATCGAACTCTAGACTCTCTCTAACATGAAGGTATAGCGGAAGGAGCTCTCGCAGCTAAGATGAAAGCTGAGGCCGAGAAGGCTGAGAAATTAGGATATAAAGACGGCGGTAAAACTAAGGTTACCGACAATCCAGCATGGCAGCCATTGAAGACGAAAGAGAATAGCAACGATCCTCAATTGAGAGGACACGAGGCTCCAGCCGTGATGAAAACGCAGGAAAACCACGGACCCGACCCAAACAAGATAGCCGGTGTGGAGGGAAAGCTAGGTGATGATGAACCTGCACGGAAGAAGCAAAAGGTACAGAAAGAGCCAAAGCCACCGCCAACGATAGATCCAGACAGTATGAAAGGAAGATTGAGAGGAGGCACCCAAGCCCAAGCCAAGGAACCACCGAAGGAAAAGCCTAAGGGGGAATCCAAACCTTCCGATGGCAAGTACACCAGTCACCCAAACTACCGCGAAGGGAGCAGGCCAAAGGTGCCTGAGCAATACAAGCCAGATGACCCATCGAAAGTTGGCATCAGCCCACCCAAGGAAGATCCCAACCGACTGCCAAACCGACCACAGGACCGTGTGCACACTGCTTTCCCAACTGCCGGACCACCACGCATTACGCCCGTTCCTCAAAATCCCGTTAAGGACGACAGCGCGATAAAAAAGCCGGCCGGACCATTTTCTCAACTTCCAAAAGGGGAATCCAATATGAAAGGCGTCCCTGAGGGGTGGAAGCCATATAATGACAAGAAACCGCAGGCGGACGATAAGAAATTGAACAAGGATTTTGAGAAGATGCACATAGACTGCAAGCGGGACGGAGGAGCTGCTTGTGCACTTCCGCAGACAAATAAGAAGGGAGACGGCAAAAAGGAGATTCCCAAGTCACAAGAGCAACTTAAAAAAGACGCTCCCCCTCCTGTACCAAAACCGCAAGAGCCTAAGAAAGAGAACGGAGCTCCCAAATCACAGGAGCCAAAGAAAGAGACCCCCAAGCCCGAGCCAGCGAAGCCTGCCAGTCAGCCCCAGGCCCCTAAGCCGGAACCGAAGAAGGAGGCACCTAAACCGGAACCAAAAAAGGAGGCTCCCAAGCCAGAACCGAAACAGGAGGCGCCTAAACCGGAACCAAAAAAGGAGGCTCCCAAGCCAGAACCGAAAAAGGAGGCGCCTAAACCAGAACCAAAAAAGGAGGCGCCTAAACCGGAACCGAAAAAGGAGGCTCCCAAGCCAGAGCCGAAAAAGGAGGCACCTAAACCGGAACCAAAAAAGGAGGCTCCCAAACCAGAGCCGAAGAAGGAGGCACCTAAACCGGAACCAAAAAAGGAGATTCCTAAGCCGGAACCGAAAAAGGAGGCACCTAAACCGGAACCAAAAAAGGAGATTCCTAAGCCGGAACCGAAAAAGGAGGCTCCCAAACCAGAACCGAAAAAGGAGGCACCTAAACCGGAACCAAAAAAGGAGATTCCTAAGCCGGAACCAAAAAAGGAGGCTCCTAAACCAGCGCCTAAACCAGAGCCACCAAAGCCAGCAGCACCGAAGCCAGCAGCTCCAGCGCCGGCCAAGTCCTCAGGGGGCAAGAAGAAAGGCAAAAGATTTACCTCGTAACTGAACACAAAATTTGAGATGGAATAAAGTTGTTAAAAGGTGAAAAAATATAGTGGAATTGGCGTTCTAAGGCATTTGTTTTTGTTTTGTTAAAAGTTTTGTCACATAGGATATCGGTAGCACTTTGGAATGGCCAAACTGAAACTTTATTATATTCACGTCCCTAATAAAATTTTGTCTAATAATCATAAGCTCTGAAACCTCAGATTAAGCCCGCTACCAAGTCTCAGTAGCTGATACTTTAATAAAAGCCTATTTTCTATATTGTCCAGGCTTTTATGCGACACTATTTTTGTCACGTCCCTCCTCTGGAGCAAACGTGACCTATTAGCCGAGCTTTCGGAGCTCCTCGTGTTATATAGCCTGCTCTCCCCGAGCTCCTCTTTCTTTCTTAGCTTTAGATTCTTGTATTATACTACCGTTGCCCACTGTATCTGTAGATGCACAGCGCGTATCGTGACAATGTTGTCACAAAACCTAATGCCTAGGACCTTGTAAGGTGGCTAATAGGAAGGTGCTATTCGAAAAATTAAATTATTAATTTGTTTGTTAATATTTTCTTTTTCTAAATCGGTTGTTAAACAACTTTAATTATAACGTTACAACAATTGCATACTTAACAAACTCCTACATGCAAGCCACAATTCTGAACACTCACTCCCCTTCACCCTCCATCGCCAGTCGACTAGTCTGTGGAAACGCATTTCTTGTATCACTTACATTTCTGTAAGGTCCTGTTTGTAGCCATCTTTAACCCTAGTTTATCTCAGGCCGACAGATACGAATCAAGTATGAGATATGATCATGCGAGGGACTAACAGCGATTAAGGTAAGATAGATATGTAATTCTGGCCAGCAGAATAGACAAGAAGCAACAGGACGAGCAATTGGGCGTACTCTGGGAGCAAGGAAAACAGAACCAAAGTGGTTATAGAAAGGAGTAAGGTCCCTTCGGCCTTATATATGCTCCTCTAATTAGCCCCTTGCCATAAATTGGAGGTCATGTAATAATATAGTGAACAAGTTAACTATTTCAACTCGCCATTTTACGGTGATATATAGCTCGTACTTATAGGTGCTGTAGCCCCCAAACCTCCTGAACTATAAACTATAACTGAAGTGTTAGCTCTCAATTAAAGCTGTAATAGCTGAAAAGGTTGGATCCTACAGGTCCCAATTCTCTGAACATAGGCCTCAGGTGCCTATATAGCTACGGCATTTAGTCCCTAAATATAGACCTCAAACCCCTGTGCTGATTGCTATATCTGGAGTCATTGGTTCAGTGCCTAGGGCCTGAAATACAAACAAATTAGAGGAGAATTAATTTTCATTAAAGAGTGTACTATCTCCTAATTTTTTGTTTTTAAAGCTAAGAATAACAGATCTCAACCTCAGAGTCTGCCGTTAATTGCCCGTTCCTTAGCCATCCACCTATAGAAAGTAAATAAGGAGAGTAACAAGAATGATAAAGTTCGACGTGTACACTTGAAATCCCAGCAATTTTCCTCCAAGTGTCCTAACTTTCAATACTGGTCTGTAATTCGCGATGCATGTAGAGCAGGAAAGGTTGATGCGTGCGTCTCTTTCCTGTTTACTTGAAAGACGAAAATCACTGCCCGCTTTGCTGTGTTCCTTTAACAACCCTAATTGCTGCAGCGACACCTGTCTGAAAGACACTGGTAGTAGGTGTATCCCAACCAGTAGCAGGCATTGCTGCAACCTGCAGCGGTGTAGCCTCCGCACCACGCAGCGGCGCCAACAAGTCCCGGGGCTGGGAAAGTAAGTTAGTGCGGCTCAAAAATCGACCGAAAATATGTTTCATACCAGCAAAACTTTCAAAGGTACCCTCTGCGGCGGGTGGCAAACCAGGAGTAGCAGGAGCAATGGCAGCATCTTCAGCTGCGGGTGCAGCTGCAGCGAGGAGAAAGAGATTGGCAACGGCCATCAAGTAGAATGAAGAGCGCATATTGGAATTTGTTAGAGGAGTTTGGAGGAGGTGATTGGCAAAGATGTTTTGGGAGGCTGTTCTAATAGGAAGAGTATGGTAGCTTGGACGGGTCAGCCATGAAAGATTTCTTTGATGTACCAGTAGCTTAAGGAGAGGAAGCACCTACCAAAGGTGAGTGGGAAATATTATAATACCTGAAGTGACTTGAAGTGGCTTGTGAGCGTTGTCTGATGGAAAGGAAAAGATGTTTGTGGGAGGATTTAAAGGCCATTTTATATTTGAAAATTTGGCAAGCAGGCCCTTCCATCGGCAATACTATCAACTGCCCTTAGAATGATCTGCAGCCTCCCCTCTTCAGCTAACTGTCTATGACTACTGTAGCTATGTCTTGATGCAACCCAGATGGCTGTCTTACTGCCAGGAAACATATGCAAAATCGGGACTCAAATTTGGTGAGCTGCAGGTAAGCTTTTGATTATGAAATCCCAAAGCGGGAGAACCATCGTGCCGTTCGAAGCCGAACTGTGGCATCCATCAACCAGCCACTCACTGAATCTATACCGTACCGGAAATTTTACCCTGAATGTAACGCGTGGAAGTATGCCCATACTTTCAAGTTGCACCCGGGGGAATTTCCCCCCTAAAAGAAGGCGCATGCAGCGACTTACCCCGCTTCCTTATGCCGTACAACGGCTGCCAAGAGCGTTAAAGGGGACGATTTTATACATATGCGGCTCCGCGTCAGCCGTAAAGCATCCGCCTAAAACCTTAAAAAATTCCGAGAGCTAAACTTAAAAAATCACCACTTACGTGACCATTTTTGAGCCAGTTCACTTTCCTACCTTGTTAATGCTCATTGTTACAGTCGGACGACTTCATTTCCTCGTACAATTCAAATCAATTACCACTTTTAATCTGTTGCCTTCTCTTCGGATTTGACCCGGCAATTCACAGCCTTGCGCTGTTGAAAGGGCTCCTGTCTGCAGATACGAGATCTGATCTGACATGCATTCCAGGGGTTTGCTATGATCAAGACTTTTTGTGTACTGTTTTCATTTCCAGTTAGCTAATATGCATCAAAGTCTGACACATGGACTCGAAAGAGGGAATATGGATTATCTTGTACCACAGTAAGATTCGTTTATATGACTCCATGCGGGACAATTCTGTCACTTGGTGCATTACAATGAACTGAATGTAAGATCTGATAATAACTCAGTGGTATTTCATGTGCTCTGGAACTTGTTTGACTTGAATTGACAGGGTCGGCTTTCTCACTTATTCCTCTGAGCTATAAAATTGGCGAGGAGTGGGATCAAGCTTCTAGCTAGGTGGTCCCCGGCACCCTTCGGCGCCTTCTTACCCTAGAGGGTGTACAACCAAGTGATTGGATATGTTGAAGAATACGCAACTAGATCGACATAGTTTCCCCTCTAAATGATAGTGCAGCCGGGAAAGATGACCGGAGAGTAATTGCATTAGATCTTACTGTTATACAGCATACAATCTGCATCCAAGGGTGGTGGCGTGAGAACTATCCCGATTTACTTACTAAACGATTTTATTGGCAAGTAAATCGCATTTTACTAATGTATTAGGGGTTTGGCTAAATCCATTTTATTGGCTAACTACATGATTTCGTGGTGTTTCAAGGGGGGTTGACGAAAACTTCCCCGTTGTTCAGCTTATCCCATCCTTGCCTTTCCAAACCATGGTATTAGGCAAGGCAAAGCAAATTATTGAATTAGGCAAAGGACTCTCCAAACCAGGGGGAAATAGTCAGCCGTGTAGGTAAGAGCCTTGATCACTGGGGGATAGCGTGGTAGAGAGGAAGCCAGCCCTACTTGTATTGTAGTTTACCGTAGATTTGTAATACAATTCTATGCCTATCTACCGATCAACCTACACCTTGGTAGCAGGGTCGCAGCCTTCCAAAAAAAGACTCCAAACCCTACCTTCGTACGAACTTATACAAAGGCATGCCAAGCAATCCAAACAAGGCCAAAATCCCGCTGTCGAAGGAACCAAGGACGGACTTTAGGGGTGGTAAGAAAGGAGTGGGATGCCTGCAGGCGAGCATAACTCGGAGGATAGACGAATGATACTGCGAAAAGAGAATAAAAGAGCGTGGGAGGATAAGTGGAGCTCTTTGCCTCATACGATATGGACCAAATTAGAAGACCACCATCGAAGTCCGTTTTAAAGTAAATACGAAATTGCAAAAGGCAGAGAGTTCTTCCTCGGCGCAATTGCGAACAAGACGAATTGGAATAGCCCACTTTTTGTGTAAGGCAAGGGTTCCATCGTACGAAACTAGGAAGTGTAGGTGTGGTCGGGCAAACGAAACCCCCGACCACCTGCTTTTGTGCTGCCCTGAGGAGGAGGAGGAGCGTCGGCGGAAGGTAGGATCGCATGAGGACCTAGACTCCGTGCGATTTTTAGATACTCCGTAAGGGGGGCAAGCAAGTGGCTAATTAGACCCAGGCGACTACGCTAGTTTCAAGTAACTAATTCTCTCTTGCACAAGCATGTCTCGTACGAGGAGCACATGTATAGATAGGCATAACTAACTTTTTGTTCAGGGCATATATACTAATGGTGTTCTAGGAAGGGCAATTAGGAGTACTGCATAGCTTTAACTAGTTCAGCATAGGGTGTAAGTAATCAATCAATCCAACAACTTGATTCACTTGTTCCTATTCTTGCGTCGTCTTAATATATTTGCCTTGCCTCTCAGCCCCGGAGCACAGCCTTCCATCATGCCCTCTGTACTGTTTGTTCCTTAAGCCTATATCAGCACACCGTGCGAACTGTCCTACATATTCTAGCTATAGACCGACACGCGCATCCGTCCTCTCGAGCTATATAGAAGGTTTGTCTGTCGCCTCTATTATATACTACGCCTAACGACTATGAACCGCTTCGCGTTACCTTGACAGCCCCCCCCCCAAAAAAACCAATGTTTTTGGGAGCTCTGATTTCTTGACCATAATGTACTTATTTTACTAGAACACGGGATGAGATCGCTGACTATATACCCAGTCTCGATCAAGGGCTTACAATACTAACAAATTCAACACTCCCACTCGGAAATGCGAACTATAGTCTAGCAATTGCCTTCTAGCGGCAGTCTTATAAAAAAAAAATTCAATAGTTCCAATGGGCTTAAAAGCTCTTTATATCTCAGAGAAAATTGCAGTGTATTGTTATCTAAAAATCATAAACCAGCATGTATTTCAGCATCTCTAGGTAATAAAACCCCCCTATGTTAAAAAAAGAATAGTCTGACCTGCCATGTTTTTTTTTCAGCTTGCTCTAGCTCAATTGCATTTGTGAATTTCTCGAGATTGATTTTATTTAACGCCTTTATCAAGCTGTCGGTTACTTGGGTCTTTGCCTTTATATTCTAAAGCTTTACAGCTCCCTCAGTAACCTCTTCTCGTACAAAATGATGCCTGTATGTCAATAGCTTAGTATGGGCAGGAAATTGAGGGTTTTTTGCGAACG
This sequence comes from Bisporella sp. PMI_857, assembly GCA_021307315.1. Classification (NCBI taxonomy): domain Eukaryota; kingdom Fungi; phylum Ascomycota; class Leotiomycetes; order Helotiales; family Helotiaceae; genus Bisporella; species Bisporella sp. PMI_857. Next base: position 59,663 of record JAJSPD010000066.1, read on the forward strand.
AAATAGCGCCTTGATAGAAGGTACTAGAAATCGAGTGATAATTACAAGCTATTATCAAGGTGAATGTATTACAGTTCGTCACGTAATCAGGACATAATTATATCAGTAACTATTCCTAACTAGACTAGTGGCACGTGATATAGACCTATTTCCTGGGGAAATCCTCTCGAGCTCTACTTTCTCTCTTTAGTTTAGTATTTTTATAATTGAACTTTACAGTTAGCTTGCAAAAGCGTTTGTATTGGCTTTGCTGTTACGACCTTTTTTCATCCTTTCCCCAGCCACCGCTCGGTCTTATATGCCCACACACCGAGTCCCTACTTAAAAAGAAAGTAAGCTTTCTAACCACATTACTTAGTTATATTTTATTTATATCAGGTAGGAACTTCTGCAGTATCTGTCACCTACTAGCCATAGTTCTGGTCGCCTAGTCACGTCACACACCAAGTTTGCACCGCGCTGAAAACACGTTTATCAGTCATATAAACAGACTAACCAAATAAACCCAGATCTGTGAAGTGTAATAAAGATTTAGGATCTAGAGGAACGTGCTGGGATAGAGAATGTGCTGGTTATTTTCAACCCTCGCCGCCGCCGCCGCCCCTTTCCCTACTAAGGTGGATTGTGTAGATTAAATTATTTGTACTGCTGAATTATTGATACTCAATTAGATTGCACGAGAGAAATTGTTTATGCTAGTTCACAAGTAGTAGCAACAATGCTTAAGTACAAATAAAAATATTCGAGCAAACAGTACATGTGTGAGAGGCTGATTGAACAAGTTGGCAGGAGCAGGAGGATAAAATTCACTCTCAGCATTTTATTATGTTACCCTCGATGCGATTCTCTGACGGATTCTTGATTTCTGTTTTATTTTAAAGATACATCCTGTCAGCAACTGCGTCCTCTGTCTTTCCCAGTTCCTTTTTAGGCATGGGAAAGCCGCTTTCGATCTTCATTATATTTTATTTCGATATCAGCACCATGTTCCAACAGTATTCTCCTTATAGTGTTTCCCCAGCCTCTTTCGTAAGGACCGTACAACGCAGTCCTACTACTTGCCACCTTTGCATTGGCGTCTGCACCATTTTGGAGCAAGACTTTAGCTGTTTCAATGAAACCGGAAGCAGCAGCTTGATACAATGGTGTAGTGCCCCGCTTGTCTGTAGCCGATATGCTCACGCCGTTTTTGACGAGGTATGCTATACTTTCGCTTAGGGGGATGGGAGAAGAAGTGTAAACCCTAGCTTAACTTGCAAGATAAGTAGCGTTTTGCCCATTGTGATTGACTTCTTTGATGTCCGCACCCTTCCGGTAGAGTAGCCGGAGCGTTGGAGACATTGTTCCAATCGATTTGGCCGCATTCAGCAGAGGTGTACCGCCACCGTTATCTTTGCATCGACATCAGGGACATATTCGAGAATGGAATTTGCTGTGGCTAACGCCTTGGTTCTGTCGAACTTAGAAAGGCTAGGAAATTGGTCTCTCCAGTTCGATGATGCTAGATGAAGTGGTGTTCGTTGATAACTGTCTTGGCTTTTTGGGTCCGCTCCTTTTGAGAGGAGAAAATGCAGTATGTCCTCACTCCAGTACCTGCATGCGAAGTATAACGCTGTAAACCCTGAACTGCTTTCAACCTCCGCGATTCTAACTAGATCGGTCGTGGTCTTGGCGTTGATATCGACCCCTTTTTCCAATATAGTAGCACAGATGGAGGCTGATCGATTTGCGAAACAACTCAAGAGATGAAGAACAGTGTTTCCTTTGACGCCTTTTACCAAAGGATTAGCACCATTCGTTAATATGGGTAACACAGCATTGGCCCTCTCATCTGTCCTTAGATGAGTGAGTATATCATTATTTCAGAAGGTAAGATACCGAATGGGCTTCTGTATATGATCACCGAGGTATCTGTTTCCTACAGAGTGTGCGTGTGGGAGTAGAGAAGTCCCAGGACATGACACCATACCAGTTACATCGGGGGATACGGGAACTTGAGATATCACTTACTTAACAGGCTCTACGAAGTCAATACCATCTGCTCCGCAAGCTGCCAACAATGGCGTCACACCAGGCTGAGTCTTTGCCTCTAGATGCCTCGGCCCAAACATACCAAACAACATCTTCAAAACCTCTGAACGCGCAGGCGTAGCCGCAAAGTGAAATACCGTATTACCATAAAGTGTTCGATGGTTCACTATATCTTCTTTTGGAATTCCACTCTCTTCTGTGGCTCTGATAGTTGCTCCGGGTATTAAGTAGAAAAAAGAGATGCGAAAGGGGGAGAAAAAGGTTGTGTGAAAGGGATTCAGTTAGAGCCCCAGCGCACAATTGAGCAAAACGGGCGATCATAGCAGCAGCCAATCAAAAAGAGGCAGTGACATTCTTTCGAGATTAAGCGAGCAAAATTCCAGTCTCCACATCGCCCCTCTATCTCGCTCAGGTGTGAACAATTGTTTCCAGTTATTTGCTCGAAGCTAGGCATGAGACACGGAAGGGGAAGCGATATGGTGCAAAACTGTCGTCTCTGCTATTCCGCACGCTAGTGCGCAATTTCCCACAGGTTTACGGATTAGGTTGCACGTGTTGATATTGAGGTCTTCTTTCATGATTTCTACGCTTCCGCATTCTTTAATATATAGCTTCGGATAACCCACTGTTTAACTCAAATTTATTTTCTGGCCTGACTAAATACTGTTTCTCCTCCGCAATAATGGCAACAAGCAATCCCAGTCTCGTCAAACTTGTAGCGGAGAGCCCGTGGCATGCCGCCTACCCACCACAAAAATCACTGTGCCAGTCGTCACTCGTAAGACGCTTCTTTCATGGACGCTCGAAGGAAGAAGAGCCGGAAAGAATTTCGTTCTTGTGGACCTTCGGAGGTCGGATTACGAGGTATGTCTTAATGTTCTTATTATAGATCTTTGCAATGGCGACCACATCCTAAAAGAATTGAAATCCATCCATGTACTGAAATACTGACCATATAAGGGCGATACTATTCGTGGATTAGTCAATCTGCCCGCTCAGTCTCTCCACTTTACCATCCCTGCATTATACAGCCTCTGCTCGACCACCAATATTCGGACTGTGATTTGGTACTGTAGTATATTATCCGCTTTCTGCATCCGTAATCTACACACTCGTAATCTGGTCTTTTTTTCACTTTGCTGCCTTTAGTTTCCATGGCTAAAATTTTGTAGGTTCCTCACGCGGTCGTGGTAGCCGCGCAGCGAGTTGGTTTGCAGATTATATCAAGGACTAGGACAAACACTGGGATTGAAAGCTGTGCCCCCAAAAATGGCATTAAGGGTTGGGCGACAGTAGGAGGTGAATATGTGAGAATGATGGACGGATACGATGCTTCGGTATGGAAGTAAAGTGGATGTCTCTCCTAGTAAGCGTGGCATGTTCTCCATAGTGTGGGATGAGACCCGTGTCTTCAAGGACTCGCGAGGCCTTTCCATCTCTGACACTTGTATAAGAAACGCTCCCACCTCTTGGGACTGTTGTTCTGTCATAGGCGCTAGTGCACTGCATAATAAGCGGAAATGGCCTAAAGCCTAGTTTGAATTGCCGACGCAGCCATCTGCATTGACATGGAATGTGTTTTCTGTTGATTGTATCAGCTAAACATCTGCACAATGTAGACAACGTGCCTTAAATATGAATTAGGTAAAAGGTCGATCTATTGCCAGTCTTGCCTCTTGTTTCGTGCCCGACTAGAGATAAGCTCCTTTTCTTCAGCCTCCTCTTATACATTCGCCGTTGCAACTTACATAATTTTATTAAATATGTTAAGTGCGAGCCTACTTCTTATTGCAAACTAAGTCGAATCCGCTTTGAACCGTGGCCAACTGACTCTCTATGCACATATTGTTTAAAGTATGCGCGACTGTTTATAGTCTCCTCAGGATGCTTCGTGCTCCTCCCTTTCTTAATTTTACTCTCAGACTTTGCATATAATAAGATACCATCCCACCGAATCGCTTTGCCCGATGGTTCTTGTCACGTCCCGTCCTGAAGAACACGTAACTCACTGTAGCCCAGAGCCTCTCGCGTATATATAGAACCCGCTTTCCTCGAGCTTTTTTTCTTTTTTAACTTTAGATTCTTACATATCGTACCACTGTTGCTCACTGTATCTGTAAATGCACAGCGCGTGCCGTGACAGATTTCGGCATCAAGTACCCCTCCAGCCACTGAACTCATGCTGGTGGCTTCCAACCAAAATCCGCCGTTTGCGGCTATGACAACCCCGGAAAAACTTTTTACATTGATAGTTCCCTTGGCCTGTGCAGAGAAGCAGACAGTGCTTTCTCACCGCTCGAAGAGTTTTCATTCACCTCCAACCTGCACAATGGTCAAATGAACGCTTATTTAAGGTAGCGCTACTGCATCCTGCTTACCGGCAGACAAGTTACAAAAGTGGAAAGGCGGGCGCGTGAATCCAATCCGCAAAATGCTTGGCAATACCACTTTTCTTTGGTAAAGACTATTGTAAGCTGCTTGTAAGCGGCTCTAAACTGCTTTTGTACATGGCTGAAATAACCTATGCTCTGCTCCATAATTTCAGCCCCTGTAACCAATAGCTATGCAATGCTTCCAGCGCTGCTTTCCCACTAGTTTTGTAGTAGAGAATTTGTCAAGAGCAAGTATCTAGTGTATACAAACAAGAAATATACGAAGTTATCTGTGAGAGAACGAACCCCTCAAATTTTAAATTTTTTTGGGCCAGAAGTTGTCGCGAATTAACGTTCCAACCCTACTAGTATCTAGTGGCATGCTTTTAATCTAAAAAAATTTGTTGGAAGCAGCCCTCCGATGTCATTGTGATAACCATTTAGTTATTTAGCGTATAAGCAGGCTGCAGCACGGCAGCTTATTTCCAGAGGTGGTTTAACACGCAAGTGACGAAATGGACCCTTTGTGCAATGATGACTCGATTCCAGTTATGGAACTAAGTAAAATGCCACAGCAGTTGGAAGTAAGCGCTCCAGAAGACGACTGGAGGGGTGTGACAAGCTCCGCAAAAAGGAGACGGATACAGAACCGTCTCAACCAGAGGGCGTACCGTCGGTCACGACCATTCTAATCCAACTAAACGTATTCAATGCACTTGCCCACAACGGTGCTATCCTGGGCATCCCATCAGAAACGCTATGCAACAAGGCTTTACTCTCTCTGTTCGACAGCACAGGTCCCCTCTCCCCGGTTTCAGAACGTTGTCCCGTGAGCCTCTACCCTACGACAATACAGAAGACGGTTCCCCATCATCCATGGATCGACCTGTTTCCTATACCGCAGATGAGAGACAACTTCATTCTCGCTTCCAATAGTATCAACGAAGAAGAACTGGGTACCGATATTGTAAGTATTAGGGACAGCGCCGACGAAAAGCCGACACTTATCGTCTGGGGTAATCCTTCGGACCCTCAAGCATAGGAAGCTAGCACTGCATTCGTGAGGAAATGGGGCTGGTTGCTGCGAGGATGCGAAGAAATTATTAATTCGACAACTATTGGCGAGAGAGGCGAGGAGATAAGCGAATGGTTGTTCACGTGGTGTGAACAGTGATACATTCAAATATGGTGAGGTGTCAAGGTACAGTTTGTTTAGATAGCCAAATGGTCTTTTGTAACCTTAAATGTTGTCCTTAGCCCTAGAAAATCAAAGCTGTTATGCTTGACCAGGGATTGCACCAATGCTTATCAAGGATTTGGAGTTACTCGTAATGTTACCAGCTAGCTTCAGTCGGCAATAGAGAATGCTACTCATCCTATAATTTCACTTCATGTTCTCATTCCTCCCGCCTCCATTCTTACACATGAATGCATCCCATATAATTGAAAAGGAACATTATTCCGAAGAGTTTGGACACTCTTACATGAGCGCAAAAGGGGAGTCCTCTACTGACAAATTTTAAATCGGGATGCAATAAATAGTTCTATATTCTGTAACATGAAAAAGAGGGGGGTGGCCAGTCTTGCAGCAGGTGGCAAAATGAGTAGATGACAACTTCCAGCCATTAGTTACAGGTTCACACGAGTCAGTCTCATTTCAACAAAATTATGCAACGGCATCCCGTGGACCCCGAGATGGTTGTTTATTGCTTTAACCTCCCGCTTCATTTACACAGCAGAAAGTCGACATACATGCAATAATAGGGCTGTCAGCCTTTTCACCTTAGGCCTCTCACTATATTCCATTGTTCAAAATGGCCAATGTTGCAATCGCAGGAGGTGCTGGTAGTGTCGGCCGGACTATTATTAAAATTATGGAGACACAAAGTCGATACCAAGCCTTCAATCTTACCAGGGGGGTACGAGCTTTGCTCTTAGGTGTCCGGGGGCGCGAAGAGTTGTTCGGGAAGCTAATAGCGTTTCGCAGTCTAAGGCAATTGATAATGGAGTCCCATCGTTGCAGGTTGACTATAACGACGTCGAGTCTATGACACAAGAGCTCGAGAAGAACAATATCCACACCGTCATCAGTTGTCTTGGCTACGAAGGAGACGCTTTGAAAGTCGCTCAGGTGAATCTGATTAAAGCTGCAACTGCATCTTCTACAACGAAGCGCTTCGTTCCGAGCACATTCGCCATCGCGTATCCTCCCGAGTAAATTCTCCATATTCAAGAAACTCATTAAACAATGGACAGAAATTTGTTAACGTGGTTAAAAGTTCCGTAAACGATCTCCCTATACTAGGTGATTACTTCGGCGCCATAGAAATGCTGAAGAAGTCGGGCTTGCAGTGGACGGTGTTCCTCAACGGCTGCTTCCTCGATTACTGGGCGCAACCGCACATCGAGTCTTACTTGCGGCCCTCACCATTCGCCCTCGATATTGAACACAAGGAGGCTGCTATTCCGGGAGACGGCAACAGTCGTATCACCTTCACCTACTCGTTCGATGTGGCTAGATTTGTAGTTGCATCGCTAGACCTTGAGAAGTGGCCGGAGCAGAGTCGAATTGCTGGCGATGTACTCACATGGAACGAGTTTGTTCTCTGTGCTGAGGAAACGCTTGGTTTGTCACCCGTTTGTTTTTTACTAGGAACTCTTGCCACTGACATAGCCATCAGGTTGCAAGTTCAAGATCACTTATGACTCTATTGAGAAGCTTAAGAACTCGCAGATAACAGAACTTCCATCACAGATTCCCTGCTACGCGGTTTTCCCCAAGCCAAAGTTCCAGTGGTTTATGGCCATTTTCTCAAAGTGGACGGCAGACGAGAAGATCTGCTATATCCCGGGAGAACTCAACGCCACATTCCCACAAATCAAGACCTTGACTGTAAAGGAGATGTTGGAGACGTATTGGAAGGAGAAATGATGGCCCTTGCGCGAGTTGAATAGGTGAACGACATCATATGAGCAAGCAGCTGGAAAACGAGAGCGCAAAAGCATTTATATTTTCGCATTGGAAGCCTCTACCATGGCTGAGCAAGTCTTTACGGGTAGTTGGCACGCCATGAGTTTATCAGTCTCTTCCAGAATTCCAATTCAATAAATCGTCTTACTTTGTTCATCTACATATAGGCCCAGTCCGCAAAGCCGCTATCCGCAAGGTGCTCTTTACTCCGTTTTCTGCTACGTGCTATTAGGGTAATATTCTAGCACAGCAGCATTCTTTCTGTGGGTATTCGTCTTCCAAAACTCTGTCTCAACCAGTGTGAGCTGCAAGAGTCTGGACCCCGCGCACGGAACAGGGAGTGATAATCTCTTGGTGGAGTTACAAATCCTACGATGGTTGTGGTAAGGGACTCTTGCGCAAAGAGATGCTTATGCGGTGCTGATTGACAGTGATATTCCACCACCAAACAGCTTTACTTAGCGTTTGTATTCACTTGCAACTATCTAATTATTGGCTGGCGCACTACCTTTAGCTCCACAATAGCTTCCTGGTTCTTTAAGAAAGGTCCCATCCCATACTGTCCTCATATAGTCATCCCTGTTCGTAAGACACCCCCGCCATCGAGAACAGACAAAATGTAAGGTATATCAATACCTCTGAATTCCTGAGCAACAGATTCAGGTTCATCATTATTTACTCCTTAGCCTACTCTTAGCCGTGAGCCGAACCTAGACTATGTTTGCTCCAGGAAGGAGGCATTTCATGTAACAACAATTACCTAGCACCCCATTGATGGAAAATTATTTGGGTCTTGGGATCAATTATTTGACCTTCAATGAGAACGCTTTCCCCTATCTTCGAGTTCTATGGCGTAACAATGACACCCCAAGAAGAGGAGCCATAGTTGAAGTAGAACCGGATCGAAAACAGTATCACACAGACCTCTCGATGCACAGCAAGTAGAATATCACCCGCCTTAACCTTTTATTACCATATTAGCTTTCAACATCGACTTTGGTGCAAATTTCTCAGCAGAAGAGACAGAAGGAATTTGGGTATGAACTCTCTCCCGAATAAAGTAATTCCAAATTTCCATGAATACTATCCCAGTTATCAAGCACATAAGCCGTCCTTTTATTTTGCTTGCTTAGTTACAATACCATGTTACATAGTGTCCAAGACCAGCTGTATACCCTTGTTTAGCATAGCTTATAGATCTGACACATACGTTGGTCCCGCCGTCCTTATTGTGTGTGTTAGTATGCGGATGAGCATGCGGTAAGGGGGTTTCAGGTAGGTCTCGCTCACCCCCATGTTTCTGTCACCTTTCTATACTTAATTAGGGAATATATATCTTGCCGCTTTCTTTTACATTCACTAGCCTGAAGACGCTCCCTTTCGCATTCTAATTTTCGCAAGACGCTCTTGTATCGTATCAATAAGCTTATTGATTAATGTTATAGAGATCTCTGTCTCCCAGATATCGACCATAACCTCCTTTATGTCAGAAAGGGTCCAACCTCCGTGCGGATTACGATTCCGTATCTTTTGCTTTAAAACCTTCCGTATATTTTCGATTGGATTAAGGTCAGGAGGACTAGGTGGCCAATTAATCGAGTTAATATGACACTCTGTCCATATGCATTAAACAATCCTTATTCTTTCGTGTATTGACTTCCGGTGTACCCGGCTATTGTCTCCGACACAAAAGAAGTCCCCTGGTTGACTAAAGAACCCTTTTAATAGTCCTTTTAATATCTGATCAGCGTACTTCCGTTGTGTGAAGCTTTTCCCTTCTCCTTCGTACGAAAGAAAATGAAGGGGGGACTTAAAATTATGGCCGATTACACCCCACGCCGTAATAGAAAATAGCGTGCACGAACTAATAAGCAGCTATGTTCGGCATAAGAATAGTTGTGTGGAAATCAAGAAGGGTGTAAAACACGAAAAAACTGTGCAAACACCAAGTACTGTATAAAAACTAATTGGTGTCAAGGTATACAACTCGTTAACCTTTAGCCTCGTTCGTATGATTACGGCGACTGATGGATCTTTTCCTTCGACGGTTTCGTTGCGTAAAGATGCGTTAGAACGTTGCAAGACCCGATGGCTCGGAAGTGCGCGGAACGGAGATTACTTAGACTCATGCAGCTTCCCGTTGAGGCGGGTGATGATGAAATTAGTCCTCAGGGACTCGTTCCGTTGGCATGGATTATTATAGTGGCAAATATTCGGCTAAATATGGTTTCAACAACGAACCGACAGTAGATTGTGAGTGGCGTTTTACGGCCCATGTCGTCACTCTACAGAGCAAACCATGAGCAACTCCGAACATCCGTGGTAGATTCAAGATTTGTAAATGCTAAGATTAACCAATATCAATGGGATCCGTGCGTTCGCTAAGTTTATATGAAATTGCAATATTCCCTTCATGATTGTGTTCTATTCCGCAGGAAGTGTCACGTTCCCACAGTTTCTCCTCACTCAATAAGTTATAGGACACTATCAGAATGATTCACGGTACTTCACTCATCTACAGCCTTGCGATTGCAATTCTCGCGCAGCTCTCTCCGGTGTCCTCCTTCTCAACATCTAAACCGAAATTTTCCGGCAATTACTCCCTAACGGTGATCGAGGACATTCCCGCACTAAGTAACCTCGAGAATGTCGCAGTTCGTCATACCGGGGAGCTTCTAGTAACATCGACGTCTTCGTCTTCCATATTCCAAGTTTCTCCAGATGAATCGAAGGACCATATCCTGATAGCCGAAATCCCTGCCTCCACTGCACTCACTGGTATTGTCGAATTAGAGCAAGACATCTTTTATGTGGTCTCGTTGAATTTAACTGGAGTGATCGCAGTCCCTGGCTCAAATGCTGTTTGGAAAGTGGATATGCGGCGATTCCATACAACCAAGAATGGCACCGTGTCCCGAGCTGCCCAGGTCTCCTTGATTACGAAGCTCTCCGACGCACGGCTGCTTAATGGATTGTGCCGCCTATCTCCCAACGATAACTCAAATCTCCTGATTTCCGATTCTGTTTCTGGCTCGATCACCAAACTTAATGTCAATACTGGAGAATTCGAGACTGTGATTGAGGACGACACGATGAAGATTTTGCAAACTGGATTACCAATTGGCATTAATGGAATACACATTCACGAACGTGATTTGTTCTTCGTGAACTTGAACCAAGGACTTTTTGCGAAAATACCCATCTCCCTCTCGACGGGAACCCGTACCGGATCAGTGGAAGTCATTGTCAATAATACAGCTGGTGATGATTTCGCTATGTCACGCAACGGAAAGAAAGCATGGATTGCAATGAATGGGCAGTTCACGTTGGTTGAGGTGGATATTCCTGGGAAGAGAGCAAGTATTGTGGCCAATTCGACTCTCTTGATGTCAGATAGCGCAGTGGCGTTTGGTCGAACATACCTTGACTGGAATAGTTTGTATGTTACAGCTGCTGCAACTGTTGATGAGGGGAATAGTACAACAGAAGGCCGGGTTGTTAGGGTAGATCTCCCTTACACATTCGAAGACCTCTGTCGCTAGATACCATAATACAGCGCTCTCAGCTCGGAGTCCTTGTAGTTTGCTGCGTTGTTGGTAGACAATTACTAGAAATTTCACTCGGCCATTATATTCAAGAGGTACTAGCATAAATAAATATGGGCAGCCACTTACAAATCCTATAGCTTGTCTATGTCGAGCATTTCTCACTGTAGAATCAATAGAATCACCACTGAAACTTCCACAATGGACGTCACTTCATATGCCGCCAATTCTCAATTCCCAAATGGCATCACATCTTCAACACCTCAACACGCCTGTAGTGGCGTCAAATGCAGCTATTGAAAATCCCCTAGGCAAAATTTTGGGGTGAGCGACAGCCCCCAAGCCACCCCACCATAAGCCACGACAGATCGGTACGGAATCCTGAGGGTCAAAGCAAACTGCTTATCCTTGTATGCTATTTGTGCGAGCAGAACTCGCTACGCTACGCCTAGGAAATTTTCTATAAGCTTTAAGGTATACGAAGGTATACGAAGGTATACGAAGGTATACGAAGGCATGCGAAGGCGCACGAAGTTGAAAACGGTCCATTTCTAAATTTCGGAAGAACACCAAAACCACTATACTTTCAAGCTTATGTATAAGGCGTTTTGCAGCACCAAAAATAACCCCTCTTCGAACCTGAAATTTCAATTCAGATGCAAAACTCTTAAGATGAATCACTTTTAATAAAAAAGAGTTCTTTATTATTTTTCTACATTTCTTTTAATGTTGGGATACCTTTCACTGTGCAAAAGCCGTAGTAGCTATTGACTACGCTGTGACGGTGGTGATATTGGTTTCTTGATTGATTCTTTTCAGATGCTAAGCTACGGTTTATTGCGAAGTGGTTGCCCTATCACAAAATACAACCAAGCTCCCCTTACGCATCATCTTCCAATCCAACCAACTCCAGTGACTTAGCCCACAGCTTAGCCTCTTTCTCTTCGTCGTAGGCCCAAGCAGCATAGCCAGGCCCCCACTGTCCATCACTTTCATTCCACTGCTTACTAATTTGACAATCCTCCAGATACCTGCCTCCATGGCCTTCCAATGCCTTGGCCACAGCTCCCCACGTACTCGTTGCAGCACCTTGTTCCGGGCTCTTGAAGATTTTTGCAAGCGTCTCATCCTTTACCATCGCAGCCTGTTCTTCCTCGGAAGCATGTCTTACTAACCCAGTGTTAACGCCGCCGGGTTGCACACTCCATGCATGCAGACCTTTGCCGCCATACCGGCGCTCGATCTCGTTCGCAGTCCAGAGATTTGCCGTCTTGCTTTGGCCGTAAGCGATCCAGGGGATGTAGTTTCCATCCATTTGGAGGTTCGAGAAGTTTACTTCTGCGGCTCGGTGAGCAATTGAGGAGAGGATGACGGCGCGAGACTCGAATGATGGAGTTGACGATGCGAGCATGACATTCTTAAGCAGATTGAAGAGCAGGAAGTGCGCAAGATGGTTGGTGCCCAATTGAGTCTCAAATCCATCCTGCGTACGGCCCTCAGGCGTGTTCATGACTCCAGCGTTGGCGATGAATATATTGAGGGTCTGCGACTTGGAGAGGAAGATACTAGCGCATGTGCGCACACTTGCTAGGGAGTTGAGGTCGAGTTCCAAGAGATGCACGCGTGGTGACGAGATAAGGTCTCCCAAGGCCGTCTTTGCTTTAGTGAGATCTCGAGCTGTGAGGTAAAGAGTAGCACCAGTTACAAAAAGCGCTTTGGCTGTTTCGACACCGAGGCCGGAAGAACAGCCTGTAATAAAAATCACCTTGCCGTGTAGTTTACCTTCCAGGGCCTCATCTTGAATGATTTGCAATGCTGTCGGACGGGCATCTCCTGGGCCATTTGGTGACTGGTGAACCGCGGTGTACTTTGTGGCCATGGTGATATAAATATGCGAATCGAGTACAGTGATTATGTGTAATAGGACTTAAGTAGTTGGAGGTAGTTGGGGAGTGGTATTTTGCTTTGGGGGAGGAATGAAGAAAAAGTAAAAAGAGGACGATTCATTTAAGGAGCCGTGTTGGTTGATCCGAACATAAATCCAGCATAAAAGAAAGGAGATCCCCTAACTCCATCAAAAGCTATCGTCGACTAGTCATGGCAGTCAACAGGCCAGAAATGTAGGGACCAGCGGCCCAACGCACTCTTCCCTAGCAGTCAGCAGATTGCATAAGCCTAAACCTACTTCTGGCCTGTGAAAAAACAGGAAAAAAAGAAGGTGACCTCAACATGCGATGGTCTCCCCTAGTAGGCTGCGAGAGGCGTCTTTCTGTACGACCACGAAGTATATGGAGCTGCTCAAGCTTTCTCTACTATTTTTCTTAATCAGAATCCGGGTGGATGATCCCGCACTCGTCTCGCTTTTCTATTGGTGTCAGCAGCTTGCATGCCACTAGACTAGGACCCAAGTCACTTGGCCAAGGCCGTGGTAAGTCCTGTTCCCGGCAAAAATTAGAGTTTATTTCACAGTACTTCCAAAACTCTAAAAATGGATTATGTTAAAGCAAATGATCTAAAATCTACAAATATTACCCTATTTTGTCACACCCTTTGTTGTGGCCAAATGACCATTTGGAATGCTGGTGAGGTGGGCGATTGCTAAAGGAATGTGCCATGCCCCCCCTCGAGAAACCGATTCTCGCCACTTTTATTCCAAACCTCGTCGTGCAGTCATGGCACCGGAACTCAAAGGAGAGGTCAGGAACCCATGCCACTTCTCTCCAGGTAATACTAACTGGAATTCGCAGCCATCTACGTTGGCTAGAATATGCAACAATCAGCGACGTTCTCGCAAACGGGAGTATGTCGCCGAGCTTAAGCGCAGGCTCTACGAATACGAAGTAAATAGAGTTTCAACACGCAACATCGTTCCTTACGATACAATCTTTTGACTTGAGGATGAGAATAGGAAGCTACGAGAGTTACTACACTTTGCGGGGGTAGAGCAGACGTTAGTGAGCACTCACTTCAACTATAGCGGTGGCGCTCCTGAGGTTGTTGCCAGCGACAATCGAATGCAGACCTCCCTTGAAACAGCGCTAGAAGACCTGGTAAGTCTAGAGAACTGTATTTGGCCTATATGGCTTTTTTACTTCGTTGGAAGGCTGCCACTTTTCGTACTCGACGTTGTTGACGTCTCAAAAGTCGACAAACTTGGTAGCAACCGCCAACAGAGCAAGTATACCCGATCCTTTACGCGATCTGCTCGCAGCATCATTTCTGCAGATACCTCAGGACCAGTTCGATTTGTTGTTCGACTCTTTTTAGGCGACGTTTTCATTCAACCTCTCGTCTATGTTGCAAAACCCCGCTAGTCTTTCTTTCCTTTTCGCATGTAATTCATCCTTCTTTCCACTTTCTTTTTCGCCCTTTTCAACTGTCTACGCTCTGTACTTTGCTGGGTCCAGTTTCTCAGCTGCCAGCCAGTCCGATAGCGGGACAACTTTGTGCTCAGTGGCATATAAGCTGGTGTGTCAACAAAATAAAAGAGGGATTGATATGATAAAGATTAGCATTTGTCTATGGAATAGTTTTATAAAAAGTGATGGAGTTGATTGCAAAGTGGAAAATAAATTGCTATTCAGCGTCTTGGAATATATCAGCGATTAGTGTTATCAGTGACAGTACGATGATCTCTGTTCAAATTTAATTGTAGTAGTACGGATATCTTAATGTTGGTATCACTCTCTGTGATACCTTCTTCGTAATGATGACTTGCAATAGCTTAAGTCGGTTACCCACGGGGCACGTAGCACCGCGATCTCAGCGCAGTGCTATATATGCTCGTTGTAGGTAGTTGACTTGTTCTTGATTGTTCTAAGTTACGTCCTACGAGCGAGAACTTAAATACATTCAGGTGGTGGCCTGTGCGTCATGGAACGTTCACATGACTTTATACCAACACTTAATATCCCATAGAATATATCTGTTACGCGTGACATTCCGTACATGACATAGCGCCAGAGTTTCTACAACTTGGGCTTGAAATACCCAATATTTTCAGTTGCATCTGGGCATTATTTACCCGAATACGTTCCTCGAGTTAGACCGAAAGTATGGATGATGTAGCTGCTAAGAAAGAGAATGTCAATACTCGATATATTTCATGGCCAGAATTATGGAACAGATAATGCCGGGAGGTTCCGGGGGATATAACTTGAAAGCCTCGAGCTGTGAACTCATCAGTGATCCCCTTAGATGTAATTTTTATTGGAGCAAGCTTGTCACGTAAGTCAAGCATTGAGATCTTGCCCCCCTTAACAAACATCCATAAGTTGACATATTACAAAGGTATCTATGCAGGATCCAATTACAACCGAAATTTAAAAACGAAGCTTTTGAGATCTTCCACTGAGCAAATGCTATCGGAGGCACCTGGTCTAACACGTACCCTATCCTCAACTGCGATATCCCTTCCTATGTAAGACGTTTCTTAAAGCAAGTCTCTCCATCACACATGTCATTACATGCAAATATTTGATAATGTCGAGCTACACATCTAAGTTATGCGTTTATTTCTTCTGGGCTCCAGTTGGCCTAGGGCAGAGAAAAGCTTGGCCTGGGTAGAGAATCGAACTTTAGTTCTGACTAAAATGCTCTACCTTGGCCAAGCTTGAGAAGCATGAGGTTCTACTCTGGCTCAGGTTAAGTTGTATTTTAATTGTAGTATAGTAGTTAGTTTAGCGTGTGTCCAGCGCATTTTTGGTATATAGCAGGCGTATAGTTGAAATGTAGTTTAATTAATTATGTAATGTAAGTAAACAAACTATTGTATCAGAAATAGGAATTTTGTAGCTAAAAAATTTGCGAAAGTACTACAGCGATAAAATATAGGCTTATTAAAAGCGTTATGGATTATAATATTATTTACAGTTACGGCTGTAATGTGTGTATGTATAAGTTTTTTTTTACTTTAGCATATTTTTAGCATATGCTAAGTGTATGTGTGTTTTATTTTTTGCTTTTAGCAGTAAAAATCGCAAGTATATGCACAACATTTGCTAACAATATATAGCCCGTTTTGTTTTAACTCTTACCATTGCTAATAATGCTAGTATATTAAATTATATATATACATTGTATATGCTAATTATATACAGATTCTTTTAATCCGCTAATAACTTGTTATTAATCAATACAAGCGTGCAAATACACACTAAGCAAAAAAGTAATTAGCAAGCATGTGCTTAGCGTATAGTTAGCATTATTTCTACTTTGGCTAAGCATTAGAAGCACTGTTTCTACCCTGGATCAACTTTTACTAACGCAAAGCCGTCTACCCTGGCCAAGGTTTTCTCTGCCCTGGCCCAACTGTGACCACTTTAATTTCTTGTCCATGCCCTAGGCGGTCTTCAGCGACTATAAATTCAGATCTCTTCTTTGGACGTTCTTCCTCATTCTCTTTCGACTGTAGTCCAAGATTTCCCATCTCTTAGGAGCACAAGGTCCAAACATTTCATAAATATCTCTTCGAGCAACCCCAGCCTTCTCAGTTTTGATACGCAACTTCTCGCACTTAGCCTTTCAAGATGGGCATCTTCAGTCTTCTCAAAGATAAGCACCCTATTCCACCTTGGGCCAATGCCAAGATGTCTCGATGATCATGCGAAGTTATATGGAAAGGGTCACAGAGTACAAGTTCCTCGAAATAGAGGCACGAAAGCTTGCTCCTGACGAAAGGTGACGTCATAAGAGCACAGCTTACAACGGTCAAAACTACAGCGATGGAGGCGGTCGTGGATGATCTGGACCCGAGTGAAGCTTTACCCTCAATGGGAGTAGTATGACTGAAATACAACCCCTGCAGTGGGCCCGGCTCTGCTCAGGCCTGCTCACCCTCGGCTCAGGTTAAAGCGGCCGCTGCTCACGTTACAGGCTAAAACAGAACAAGCGAAGGTGAAATTGGAGTCTAACTTTCTTTCTTGGCAATTTTACAGATCTCTTTCGGCCCCTCCAACACGTAGAGCCCACCTTTAGAGTCTCATCTGGAAGACGCACACTCTCGGCTATAGTTATGTCAAATGGAGAAAAGTCACAGTATCCAGCTGATAATGGCGCTTTCGGTAGTGGCAGGTTTGAAGATGAGTTCCCAGACGACATGTCGTGCCTCTCTCACGCCCCAGCGACATCCCATGGTACTTATCTAGCAGGCAACCAGGATGGCCTTGAAGATCTAGAGGACTACCAGATAGGAGGCTATCACCCTATTCACCTAGGCGACTGCTTGGGTGCTGCAGGTCGCTATCAAGTCATTCATAAGCTAGGATATGGTGGTTTCAGTACGGTTTGGCTTTGTCACGATATCCAGGAATCCCACTATGTTGCCGTCAAAGTCCACACAGCCAATATAGGGCTGAGCGATATACCGGATCTTCGCCTTCAAAATTTAGATAAATCCGCTCCAGGAGCTGAATTTATAAATATTCCGAAGGATCATTTCTCTCATAAAGGACCGAACGGCACACATCAGTGTCTTGCATTCAGCCTCCTTGGGCCTCGCGTCTCGCCAAGCCTGTGGATGAAAATGGAAGATCCAGGCTCGGTCTTGAGGAAGATGTGTTTGCAAACAGCTCAGGCTCTAAGATTCTTGCATCACAATCGTCTTTGCCATGGAGGTATGTCTTAATCCCCACCAAAAAGCCCCCGTTGACGCTGCCAGACTTTCGCCCTGCCAATATTCTAGTCAAACTTGCAAATCTTGAGTCTCTTAATGAGGAGAAATTCTTGTCTCTGCTTGAGCAACCCAAGCTGTCTGATGTCTTGACCGAGTCCGGGGAGGAGCCGAATATATCGACTCCGAAATACCTCGTTGCGTCTACAGATCTCTCATGCTTGGGTGCCGAGTACTTGACAGAACAAATCTGCGTCATAGACTTTGGAGAATCGTTTTCGTTCTCATCACCTTCTACCCACCTCGGGATTCCAGAAAACTACCTTCCGCCTGAATATCTTATGGAGGATAGGACATCTATCGGGCCAGCTTGCGACTTATGGGCACTTGGCTGCACGCTCTTTGAAATCCGACGCCAGATGGCACTCTTCTATATGCTAAGCGGTAAAGATGACCTGTTGGCGGAGATGGTTGATTTTTTCGGTAAGCTCCCAGAGCCGTGGTGGATAGAATGGGAAGCCCGGACGGAATTTTTCGAAGAAGATGGAAAGAGGATTATTGTTGAAGGATCAGAGGGGGAGTTGAATACACTACGGAATGCTTTGAATCATAAAATCGAGGCGTTTCAGAGAGGTGGCAAAGATAAGAAAGTGTTGGCTATGCCGGAGGATGAGCAGAATTTGTGCGAGGATTTACTCATGAAGCTCTTCTCCTACAAGCCGGGAAATCGTTTGAGCGCTGAAGAAGTTGTCCAGCACGATTGGTTTAAGATGTAAATTGAGGGATATGTAAGGGATATAATATGAGGGAAACGTTCAAAAGCTGCAGCAGACAACTTTTTCAAGAATTCCAGAAAATGACAGTTCCTGCCGCCCATAACGCTGTGATTCAGACTTCAGAGATACAGCTAATATAGTTGGACGCCGGAGATTGTAATACGTGCCTTACATCGGCAGAGCCTTTATAATAATGGATAGGCCATTCATGGATTCTACATTATTTAACTATATGTACAAATTAATGTAAGAGATATTTAGTGATTTATGGACAAGATGCTACATAAATTTGTCCAATGTCCCGCATTTTAAAACACCTTCCATGATAATGGGAAAAGAATTGATGGACACCAAACGCCTTTGATTCCCGACTTCCCTCATAAAAGGGGCCTCAGGTTTTGAAGTGCCATTTCAAACCTCACTCGAAAGTAGAAATAGGTGAATGTTACCGATACTAATTCATTGAAAAAAAGGTTGTATATGACGGTTGACAGCAGCATGGCTAATTCACGGGTCGGCCCATAGAAACCAATTGTCTACTTACTTACGGGCCTCCTTTAAAATGCGATGGCTTTGAGTCAAGGAAAGCGAATGGGTTCATGAAAAGGAATGCCCTGCATGAAATGTATTCTCCCGACTCAACCATCGCGAGAAAGTTTTTTCTATCACAACTCGATTATAATTTTAATTCATGAAAATTTATTAATATGTTCAAAAATTAAAACTTAAACATATGATCAAGCCTTTTTATCCTTCTCTTCACTTGCATTATGCTTATCAATCCTTCTCCTACGCGTAAACCCCCAATCTAGGTTGCTTCTTTTTTAACGACCTATTCATTAAGAAACGCATATCTCTTTTCATTTTTTAAATGTTATTTAAATTCCTTCTATGCTAGCGTTAACTGAAGGGTTTACATAAACCAAAAAGAAGACACCCCCCTTGTAGAAGTCAATATACCATTCTTTTATCACCTGTTTCGGCCAAATTCTCGGTGGATTCAATTTTTAGTAATTAAAAACACTGCTCAGCCCCAATCAAAAGATATTGTAGCCCGAGGGAAAAGAGAGCTATGCTATTCTCTTAATCTGGGGTAACTATAGCTTCATATGTTTGAGAACGTGGTGATGCTATACCACCAGAATGTTTGCACTTCCCGACCCTCGGGCCTAGGCGACCAGCGCTGCCTTTGCTCATGCCTGCCCAGGTAAGATCAGCCCGTTTATCTCTTCAAGACTAATCCTCCGATATTTCCCCCATCTGCCAAGACCTTTCTTTCTCGTGCCTACTCCAAATATTTGCATTTACCTAAGCATAACTCTGCAAACTATGAACACCGAGCAGGAAAAATGATATTAACGAGGAGAGTTGGTTTGTAAGAGAGAAAGAAATTGACCCATTTAATTATCGATAAATTCTTATTTCGTAATGGGTCACGCCTTAAATCCCATAAAGCACCCTCAATGGCGCTAGTAAAGCGTGAGGACAGGTCTATTTGAATAGAGGGGTCTCGGCTGCATGGAAACCTGATAGAGAGGTTTGCACGGTTCCTTTATCACCCTCCAACAGCCGACAGCACTTAGCGTCAGAAATAACCCGCCCAGTCAGCAGAATTAGAAATTTCGTCTGGATATGGAACTAATGTACTCATTTGATGAATAGTCTTCGAACAAGCAAAACGTCTCACCTAAAACATCCTTTCCTTATCGTCAGTCTCCAATGGATCTTTTATCTGTACCAAATGATCCCTCCTTTCCCGCCCTAACAACCCCGTTAATCTGCACCGAGAGATGGGATGGCCGTCGCTTCCTGACCTATGTCCACCATTGGAAAGCTGCGTTGTCTAGCATCCCTTATCATCTGAGGAACGACCACAGTGAGGAGCCTTTCACTGAAGCGCTGTATCCTAGACCTCGAGCTGAACAGGAGGTGTTTGTCTAAACATAGTTCTTCTTCGGGCTACTTGCCGAGTTCTAGGCCTTAATGACACCGACGAGAAAGGCACAAAACTGATCAAAGCCGCCCAAGCGGAAGCCGAAATTGCCGCTCTATGCTCGGATTACGTCGTCACAGAAGGCGAGACTCAGTATCTGGCAGGCGCAAAGCTGCTAGAGTGCCGGCAGCTCGTCTGCCAGCGCAATCTTGGCCCAGATTCAGACCACCAGCACAGGCTGGATCACCTTAGCGAATGTATACGATTCGCATCTCTCACTATCGATTCAGACTTCTGGGAATGCAGCGACCGTATCAAGTTCTCCATCGGGGCACTGGCCGTGGCCTGTTGGGCGATTCTTTATAATAACCAGGTGAGCAGGCCCCACACTACTAAGTCGACGCGGAATTGGACTTTCAGTACCTGTGCCCTGGGAAGCAAGGCTGACGAGAATATGGCCAAGGCAGGTTGGTACAGAAGCGACATAGAAAGAACGAAGTTTATCTACAAGGGACTACACACTACATGCTTTGCCAGCAGGCTGAAATGACCACTTCTAGAGTCGGGCCAGAAGCAATCACTCCAGCGCCAGGTCAGAAACTGCCACTTTCAGCGTTAGGCTGTGAGAAATGCTCAAGTTGAATGTGTGTTTCTGTCCGGATTGATGATGCTACCTGTCAGCTCTCCCACGCGCCTGGCTGCAATAAGTGCCCGGAGACTGGCATCAACCATAGTAAGGCCAAAAATATATTTGAAGACACAACAACCTCTTCTTTTCCTGTCCTTTATCTTACGGATACTGATAGGCCTCATGATAACGTCCTTTGTGTGGAGGAATACAAGTCTAGCACCCCTTTTGTTGCCATCTCCCATATGAGTGGTACTTCTCGATCCTTGCTTAGATGGCTTCGGCTGGGTTTCAAGGCTTTTTCTTCAAGTCTCACCTAGTTTCGCCTTTTAATCTGTGACTATTACAAACGTGTATTGAGACTTTTTCTCCCCCTGTCGCCTTCAGCTCTCCCACTCATTGTTTCCATTCGTCTTTCCTGAGCAAAACAAAAATGCCGTCTCTGTTGAACTCGGCTGACATCCAATCTGGCTTCGATAATGTGAATGGGAAAAGGCCCAATTCGATTCTTGCTAGCCTTAACCCTTCAAAAATGAAATACACCTATACGACCATTCCCAGAGCGGTTCCCGCCCTTGGTGATCCCATTCGCAATACTGGCAGCTACTGCACTGATCATATGATCACCGCTATGTGGCATTCCGCAACAAGCTAGAAATGTCCAGAGTTGGTTCCATATGGCAATCTCAGCATTTCCCCCACAACATCGGTCCTCCATTACGCTACCGAGTGCTTTGAAGGCATGAAAGCTTATCGAGGCTATGACGGTAAATTGAGACTTTTCCGACCAGATTGCAACACTCGGCGGATGCTCATATCTGCCAAACGCATCGCATTACCGATTTTCGACCCTGGCGACTTGGAGAAGCTAATTTTCAAGTTGCTAGAAGTTGGTTGTCCCAATTTTTTACCGGCAAGTGACCCTGGGAAGTTCATATACCTTCGGCCAACCATCATCGGTACACATTGTAGGCTGGGGGTTTCGGTACTAAAAGAGGCAATGTTGTTTATTTTAGCAGCATATATGCCGGAGCTCAGCGAGCCACAGAATGGTATGCGACTATTTGCGAGCAAAAATGATGAAGTGAGGGCATGGCCTGGTGGACACGGCTTCGCAAAAGTGGGAGCCAATTATGGACCAACATTGCCGGCACTAGAGGAGGCGAAAACGCGAGGATACGATCAGATTCTCTGGCTATTTGGGCCCGAAGACAGAGTCACCGAGTGTGGCGGCAGCAATTTCTTTATCATTTGGAGATCAAAGGAAGGCGTCTTGAAACTACAAACTGCGCCATTGGACGATAAATTAATCTTAGATGGCGTTGTGAGACAGAGCATCCTAGAGCTTGCAAAAGACAGGCTTTGCGATCATGTGGACGGAACTATGGCGGTGGTTGCAGAAGAACAATTCACCATGGCCGAAGTGTCAAAAGCTATGAGTGAGGGAAGAGTGGTAGAGGCATTCACTTGCGGTACTGCTGTAAGTGTCTACGATTTATATATATATTTATTTTGGCAATTGACAAGCTTCAGTACTTTGTCTGTCCCATATCTACCATCAGTTATGAAGGAAAGGACTTCGTGACGCCTATGGCATGTGGCAATTCCGGGAGGTTTACCGCACTCTTCAAAGAATGGTTGAGTGACATTTTCTACGGACAGGTGCAGCATCCATGGGCTCTACCTGTTGATGAAAAGTGATAAGGAGAAGAGGACGGAAGGTAGAGTATGGGCAATATCTCGGCTGCATTGAATGACTTAAATTATTTAATAGACCAGAGTTTCATAATCTAGCATTCTCTTTGTCGTACCGAAAGATTGCACACAAATTAGGCGCTGAAAATACCGGAATCACTATATTCTCTTCGATCAGGTTACGCTTGGTTGTTGACTGCCCGCTCGAGGGAGCTGTACTGCAGGTTTCTCAGTCCTTTTAAGCCATTCAATGCGCATATCCCTCAGGATTGAGGTGTTTTCTGATTCCAAGAGTTAGAGAGGATAGCCGTGTCTTGCTTTAACATGGTTCACGTTGTCTCTGTCTCTACCAAGTGTTCTTGTATCAAAATCCGGTTGCAAAGTCTACCCTATTCCTTTAGAGAAAATGAAACGATGTAAAGATCAATGGTTTCGGCTTCAAGCATCATGTGGATCCGCTATTGCGGCTTAGAACTTCTATATACATCCAGATTATTGCTGCCACAGACAAGTAATGGTCCACCATAAAGCACTCACACCACTGCATGGGAAGTGTCTCTGTAGCTCGGGGGGTCTATAACAGTTTGCCCTGCGCGCCGGACACTGCAGGTGACTAACAAGTGCGTTATCATCCGCATCATTATACTCATCAATGCTGACATCTAGCGTGAACGTGCACCCGTTATTCCCAAAGGCATCGATTCCCTCGAGCGATCTTGGAGGGTCCCCATCAACTGTATTCCCATCGGTAACATACCAATCATCCTCGTGCTGATAATCGTCGCGCGCGCAGATACCAGTTGAGGCATCAGGATCTGGAGCACCGAGATACACAGTCCAGGACGAAGAACAGCCTTCCCCAATGCAGATGAGAGTATACATGATCCATAAGACATGATCTTCTGTGGGTTCTGGCTCTGGGGTAGCGGAAGTTGTTATCGTCGAAATAGGTCTTGACGTTGTGCTAGGTGTTGAGGTTGGGATCAGAGTAGGATTAGGGCTGCCAGGTGGCAAAGTCCATGTCGCTCCACTACCTCCCTCTCCTCCAGATGCTGCTGGGGGGGCCCATAGACACTGACAATGCGTTAGCATGAAGCCCAGACAATTAAAGGAGTGACTGAATCTTACAACTTCCTCCTCCTCCTCTTCTTCTTCCTCTTCTTCCTCTTCCTCTTCCTCTGGTGATTGGTCGGTGTAAATTATAGGAGGACCATCTGTTATTGTCACAATGGGTGGCTTGATACCAGGAGGTGGCGGAGGTCCAGGTGGTGGGTCGATGTGAAACCAAGGAACTCTCCCATTGCTTCCAGGGGGGCAAAACAAACATGGCCAATTCCAAGGTGGCCACTCCCAGCCGTCATCATAACCAGGAGGTTTTATCCAAGTCGTGGTTGGGCCCGACGTGATTGAAGTTCTCGTGAAGGTGATTGAGCCCTCTGTCACATGAGGCGTGATTGTGGCCGTAGTCCCTAGTGTCGTGAGTGTGACAGGAGGTGGGTTGGTCGTTGTTTTCACAGGTGGAAGGAGAAGTACACAAGGAAAATAGCAATAGATGATAACGGTAACCTCTTGGTCATCATCCGGTCCCCAGATCCAAGGTGGAACGACAACAGGATCATCGACAAGGTCTTGATCTGATGGAATGGTAAAAGTTGCAGGGAAAACGGTTCCAACTGGCACAACCTCAGGACCAGTTAGCACAATACCTGCGGGAATGACTTCTCCATCAATATTCGTGAAAGTGACAGGAACGCGAAAGCCACTAATTATATCAGAGTTAGCAAATCGCTTCAGGAGCAATAGTATATCCCAGTTATGTACAAAAGAGATCAGAAGGTGGAAACGATTTCAATCGCCTTGGGACAAGAAGAAGAGATAGTAAATGACAGCATACGTCGGTAAGGTTAATTCTCGAGGAATCTCAACACCAGCTGGGATGACAATGGGATTGGAAATCGAGCCGTCATGACCACAGCAAGTACCTGTCAGTCTACGGAGTAAAGTGCATGGTTCCTGCAGAAGTCAACAGCTAATAATATTAAGGATAGTAACGAACATACAGGGCAAGTTGCAGGCCCAGGTGGAACATTTTGAACAGTTCCCAGTCGGCCAACACGTAGATCGGCAATTTCAGTAGCGCAAGCCTCAGTGAGTGTGAAAGTCGCTCCTGGGGCAACGGTAGTACAAGATAGTGGAAGGATTGTGGCCTAGGAGATTAACCTTTAGTCAACGTTCGATCAAAAGGAGATGTATTTAGACCAAAGAAATTACATACCCCATCTGGAGACGAGTGCTCTTCACCAGCCGTATCATCAATGCCCCCAGAAGAACTTCCAAGCCAGCAGAGAATAGTAGCAGCGTATCCATTCTGGTTATCAGCAGCAAGGATAGGCGTACCCCCCTGAGGACTTATCATCTCAATTGAAGCTTTGACTACCAAATTATATATCCAAACATTGCTGTTACCTATCGTCTCAACCATCTTCTGTTGGCAATTGTTGGTCGGAACACAAGCCTGGCCATATTCTTGAAACCAGCTGTAGAGACCAGCTCCATAGACGAAGATCCCACTCGAGCGGATGAATCTGATACCCCATGATTGGGCACAGGTTGGAGACCCAGCTGTGCAGTAGGCGAATTTTGGATCGTCGGGAAGCACTGACAGCGCACTTGTAAATGGTGCTGGTGCTGGAGGGGCAACTTGATAGTAAGGGGATTCTGTTTGAATGGTTGCCATAAAGAGGTTTCGTGCGCCGATGGTTTGATATTGATACAATACACAGTGTTCTAAGAGCAATTGGCCTAGGAAATACTATAGAAGACACAGAAAGGCTTGGGGAGTGCGAACAGAGCAGGGGCAATAGGTCACTCACCAGATGCAGTCCCATAAAGCCAAGTAGGCTTTTGACTTTCAATCAGAACACCTCTCGCAACATAGATATCAATCTGAGTCTGGGCTGGAATGTCCAGATCATGATCAGCAACCCATGCCCAGATGTTTTCAAGGTACGCGGATGATCTTGACGTGAGTCGAAGCATAAGCGATCCTGCGATACAGTTTGGGTTCACACTACCAGTCAATTTTGGACAATTGGCAACCTGGAGTTGTGAGCCCACAGCTCCTCCTAGTCGAAAGTGCGTATCTAGAAATGTCAGAATCTAAATCTGGTAGAAGATGCGTTCGAAGGAAGACTTACCCCACATCGAAGCTGCTCCTGGAGAAGAACCAGCCAGGTTCCATTCCATGAGGATGATCCCAGCTGTAGGTCCAGTTGCAGTTAACATCAAATCCGAGATCTCAACACTTCCAGTTTCCCCTGAGGCGCCTACTCGAACCATAACATGGGGATGGCTCATATCGCTAAATACTGCTCCTTTGCCCATGATCTGAGACCATGCTTCTCCTACAATCTTGGACCCAGATGGCACATTGATGGTGTCTTCAACAATATAGACGCCGAATGGGAAAAAGACAATCAAGTTCTTGGTCGCAGCTTCAGCAAGTCCGGTATTGATGAATGGAGCGTCGTTCTGAACTCCATCTCCCTTGGCTCCATAAAACTTGATACTGACAAACCTAGATGCAGGCTCTGATTCATATTGAGGTTTCGATCTCTCATAGAAGCCGCCGTTCGCACTTCCTAGTAGCTCTGCTGGTTTGGTTGGTTTTGATTCGATGGGCCCCCCATTTTGCCAAACTCCTTGCGCAGCACCATCAGTTTTATAAACTCTTCCTAGCCCCCAAGAGTCAACGACAATACTACCACCAGCGAGCACAGTCTCGCCCGTATCCTCATTCTTGACTGCGATTGGGACATTTGCCAGATGAAGATTGTCTATGTTTACCGTAGTAGTTTTCATGCCAGGCGTTGAGACAGGAGTTGAAATCAAAATTCCGACAGGCGTGTTGCTTATCTTGGAATCTAAGAGCATGACAGACCCGGTTTCGGTGCTCCCTGGAACTCCCGTCAAGCGCATTCCGGCTCCGCAATTTTGGATATCGAGCGACTTCCATGTCCATCCCCCTGAGCCGAAAAAGTCAGCTATCACTTACTTGTTAATTACAGGAAAATTCTTACAATCCCAATGTACTTGAACAGCTTCACGACAGCCTTGGAATACCAAGTTTCTGGTAGTAAATTGTTGATTTCCTTCATTTTTGTTAATAAATTTCAGGCACCTCTGAGATCACAACTTACCAGCATACAGTCCAAGATTTCCACCAACAAAAGTCAAGTCATACATCATACCGCCCGAGCCGTTCTCCATGAAGATGCCTTGATGATTGGTACCGGCAGCAGAGGAGCTGACCATTCTGATATTCTGAAGTGATGTTCCTTGGGCAATCTGCCAGTGAATTGCGGCTGTTGGTGGGGAGGGTTAGTTGTGAGCTTTGTTTCGAGGGCGAGCAAAGAGAGAAGCATGGAAGACTAGCCTGGCCAAATCATTGGAACGTCCGTGATATCAATGATAAAGTTACGGATCTGGCGTAGGAAATTGCTCTGACTATCAGGCGTTAGTAAAAGCAACATGAGAGTAGTATCCGTCTTACTTGATATACCAACTTGCCCCATTGCCACCTTCGATGTACACGTTGGATGACACAACGCCCAACCCAATGAAGGCACTACTGGCTTTGATAGTCGGGGGGTTGAGAGGCTACCATACTCGTTAGTTCAAAGTAAGTGATGGGTTGGAAAACATACATCACCAATAAATTGAGTGTAGTAAAGTTGAATTATAGATCCAGAGACGAGATATGTTCCAGGTGGGAAGTAAATCACTGCCCCCTTTACTGATGAAGAGCCACAAGCCTGGCCACAGCGTTCTCCATCTGCTATAGCCCGATTAATTGCAGCTGTATCATCTACGTCACCCCTTCCCGATGCCCCGTACGCTGTGACATCTCTCCAGATCTTTTGATATCGTCAGCTTCGTTAAGACATGAAAAACACATCACTTACAGGATAAGTTCCTGAAACAAAAGGAGAAGCACCATGAGCCATATTTGCCAACCAGTAATTGGAAGATTGCCGTGGCTTGAGTTTCTGCTCTCTCTTCCTCAATCTTCGGGCAGTTGGGGTATCTGCCAAAGCTTCAGCAACGATGGCAGCGGCATCTGCTATGGTCGAGTTGATAACAAGTGATTTATCAGGGTCAGACTCTTGTTGACGGGAAGAGCTCGGAGGCGCCTCATTGATGTTCTTGCGTGGTGTCTTGAGGATATTCAGGTTCTTTGCGGCAATCTCAGCCTGTGCAGCGATGACTATTGCTTCCGCATCAATAATAGTTTGATTTGTTGGCTCCTCACCTCTCTTGAAGAGCGTTCTTCTAGAAACTAGTCTTTTGATATGAGCTACTTGGTGGATTTCGGGGGTTATATAGTAAGCTTGACAGGTTAAGAGAGTGATAAGAAGTATGAGAAGTTGCAAAATAAGGGTCTTCATGTTTGCTATTCTCTGTTGGTTTCAAACATTGAACTTGAGGACGAGATAATTTCTCTACCGAGAGTAGACAAATATCGAGAGGGGCTCAATGACTGACTACATCGAAGAAAGAAATCAGGTATTCACATCTCTGGCCGGCAGACTTGGGTCTTCCCATCCACTCGAAAGTCGATATTCAGACTTACCAGTATAATTCTTGGCTACATGGTGATAATTTTGGATCTATCAATACTCGCCAGCAGTGAAGACAAAAAGGGCATCGCAATAACGCCTATCATGATGCCTGCAGCCAT
This sequence comes from Bisporella sp. PMI_857, assembly GCA_021307315.1. Taxonomy (NCBI): domain Eukaryota; kingdom Fungi; phylum Ascomycota; class Leotiomycetes; order Helotiales; family Helotiaceae; genus Bisporella; species Bisporella sp. PMI_857. The sequence goes on from JAJSPD010000066.1 coordinate 87,964, forward strand.
CCCTGTTATCGTGATTGGCATATCAAATGCATCGTACCGGCTAAGTAACTGTACCTTGCAGTATTTCGTACGCCGCACAATGAGGGGTCGTAGTAACAATCGGCTGACCCTCCCATGTTCGAAGTTGAAGTGAAATTCGAAGTGAGTATGTGGCACAGCTGGGGAAGTTTGACACTGAAAAGCACTTCTTGGGGTCAGAAAACAACTTGGCGAAAAATGCCCCTGAAAGACGGCTCTCCGGTTCAGAAATAAGTGGCCAAAAATTGGCATAGGCGAGAACATCATGAATTCATCTACTTTTATCAACAATATACGTGAATTTTATTAATGAAAACTTAACTGAATGAGGCCGAGTATACCTAGTAGTATTCATGAATTACTCATATACTTTTGATGAAGAAATTGTCTAAAAATCAAGTTGATAGGGCTTTCGGACAGGCATGCCAATTTCGGCCACTTATTCCGGCCTAGAAAGGACTGGATGGTCTCCTACGCGCCTCGGGAACGCATCGGTCATTATGATAGCTGAGGGCTAATCTGCCGCGACATAGAGTGCATTCGACCATACCCACGAAACCTTGGAGCAGCATTTGTATACTTGGATATAGCTACCAAACAGCTTGGTATTGATAGATCCATGCCGGGTTAATTCCAGCTGACCACCCTTTGTTTCCCTTGTCCATCAAGCTGGTCACGGATGAGGAGGAATCACGATGGGGACTCAGCTACCGCCCACATATCTCAGAGATTTTTGAAACAAAGTGAGTGCCTGAGTGCTTCGTGCACCCATCCTGTTCAATCCCTCGATCATCAGTTTCTCATGTTGCTCTCAACTCTCATACTCGCCTGCCTGAGCTCAATCTTGGGGAGCGCCTTCGAAACTATCAGAGCAGTTTCCCCCAAAGTTCTAAAAGGACTCGCTCCCCCACCAGGAGTGCAAAATATCACAGTTGCCGCCACCCTCGAGGCCCTTGATCTCTCCAAATCATCCACCAACAAGACGATTGCTGCGTTTTTGAAGCATGTGGTTGCAATCAATACGCATCTTCTCGATGTTGCAAATGAAACACTTCCCAGTTCTCTAAACCACCTCGAATCTCGAGGCAATCATGCCAAAGTTCTTCTGAAGCGGGGAGGGGAAATCCTTCCAGACAATATGTTCGACCCAACTTGCTACTCTCAAAATACCGCTGGTCCTGACGGAACAGCATATGACTACAGAGAATGGATTCGCCAGGCTTTTCAGGACGCTGAAACTCTCATCAATGGCTTCACTAGTATGCTGGATGCCCCGTCTCCGACCATGCCTTTCTGTAACGCATCGTTAGTTGAAAAGGAACCCTAAATAACTCTGGAATGATGACTGACTGTTTTCCATAGATTTCAAAGATTTATGAAAGCCAAAACTAGTACATGGGCTAATGATGAACCGAAATCTCCTGTAGATGGCTATGGGCCGCTGGAGGCTGCTTACCGACGGGAGATTGAAGCGCTGGAATCGGGTTTGAGCACTGCTATTCGAAACGTTGGTTGGATAAGTGTATCATGTCACAGGGAGTTCTTCCGTGATGGTGTCGATTTATGTCTCCCTGAGTAAGTGCACCTACATGATTGATATGCACTAAATACTGATACTCCGCAGTACAGAAGCCGTGACAATCGATACCGAGAGGATTATTAACTTCTGTCCACAGTATCTAGACGCTCCACTAAGAAGCCTTCCTGAGATTGAGAAATACTTGGACAAGGTTGGAGTTAGTGGATGTGATTTCAGAAATTTTAATAATGGAGGTGAGTAGAATGTCCTCTATAATGTTATTTCTTCTGACATTTCAATCATTCAGGCAGGCTTGTCGCCCATGAGTTCTTGCATTCGGTAGAAGTAACTCAATTGTAAGTCATATTATCCCCTAAGAGTAAATTCGTGCTCAGGTCTGTCAGCGAGGTTGTTCGAGAGGATATGACGATTGGCACCGGAAGATACCAACAGAAGGCGTATGGATGGCAGAAAACAGGCGAAATGTCAGGTAGATCAGCTGCACAGAGGGACGTAGCCAAACTGAATGCCGATTCTTGGGCATGGTTACTAACAGGTATGGGGAAGACGCTTTACTTGAGCTATAATAATCATCTTTCGTACCCGGCTGACAACTCGTACAGCGTACTACTTCGCTGGCAATACCTTTGGCTCAACTACCTGCCCTGATGTCGAGACTATCTTTGCGAAGTCTAGATCTAATGCCCGAGCAAATAAACCTCCAGCATGGCCAGCTAATCTTTTCCCTTGATAGTGGGCTGAAATACTCCAGTGCTAGGGTTGCGACAGACACTCTATCAGTTTGCAAGAAGCTGAGAAAGCAGGAAGATAGGCAATGACATGTCTCGTAGCAAATAAATCCATTTCGTATTAAGTCTCATACATAGTTAATTAGCATGATGTTCTCCATATGTAAATGAAAGAATCCCCAATGTCTCACCAAGTACATGAATTTCAGCTTATGATAGCCCCCTCTCCTACTCCCCCCTGGTAGATAGTGACTGGAAAACAAATCAGGTAGGAAATTAGGGCTAGACTGCCGCACATTATGAAAAAGCAAAAGTCAAATCAGGCTGGAACAACTTAGGAGTTATTCACAGCCTATGTTTAGGTATTGAAGCTTCTCCAATCAGGAACCGAAAGGGGCTGAGGTAAGCGCAACATGCCCGTCCTAGTGGGTCCCAGGATTACATTTATCCGGACACCCCCCAAGTATATCTACTCCATCTCGCCATTTCTTATCTCACGCGAAGAATAACAGACTAGCAACTAAATTTTATTCGAGACTGGCTTCATTTTTGTTGTCTCATGATGGCTTCATATCATACTGCTGAGAAATGGAGCTTCCCTCATTTTGAACATCTGGCCGACGAGCTGAAGACTGAAGTGTTTCGTAATCTCACAGCCACAGATCTGATTAACATATCTCTAACAAGCAAATCTGATCATGTCCTTACAATACCCATCATCTACCACAATGTCCACATCCGCGAGACCTTACACAAGAATATGTATTGGCAAGAGATCCTGGAGCATCGTCAATGTCAACTCTTCCGCACCTTGAAAGAACATCCGGAATATTACCTTCACATACGCAGTCTTCGGTTCTTTGTTGGAGCCCCGAATATAGAAGAGCGCATACCACCAAACTCACTTTTAACAGAGGAAAATGCCAAATTAGAGGAAGAACCAGAAGATGAGAGTTGGCCAGAAACATGGATTGAAGCACTCCATGATCGTGAACGGTATATCTGGACCTTCCTCGAGAAGTGCTCTCTTGCTCAGGTGAATTCGGTCGATCTCTTTTTCAAATATGGTATGCGTCCACCTGACCAGGGCTTTCCAGAGGTTTTATTCCCTAAAGCAATCGAATTACAGTTGAGGGGTATGATGGATTGGGCATTGATTAAATCCTTCTTCCACGAATCTATTACCACTCCACTTTCGCATCTAGGCATCGATACGGTTGAGCATCGTGGTTTCAGATTATGTGATGGCGGGATACCACACTCGCCCTTGCCACCCGATGTCTTAGAAAACCTCCAGTCTTCCAGTACACTTAATCGACGTGAGCGATCCATGCGGATCGCCGAATTAAAGAAAGTCGAACGAACTCCGGGACCGGTTCCCGGGATCTTACCACTTGCCTCCCATCGCTGCTCCTCTTTGACGTCGCTCTTCATCCGGAAGCAAGGGAAGTCTTCCCCTCACGAAACTCCATATCGTGCGTACCCAGACGAGGCAGATATCAAATTCCTAGAAGAGCTATCGGTGTTCTTGGAGGCGATGAAAGCGTCTCTGAGGAGGCTGGTCATCATTCAGGCTCGGATCGACCATGGTGGTGGCATTTATGTTGGTCAGGGTGTGGCTGCAGGCGAAGAACTTGTGATGGTAGAGCGCTTTCGAGAGATGATATTGCCAGTACTGGTTGGCGGGGAATGGGGATCATTGGAAAGCTTAACGCTGAACGGATGTGGCTTGAGTGATAATGAGGATGCAAAGCAACAGATACGTGGAGTTTGTCCTAAGTTAGTCGAGTTCTCTACGACAGAGGATGCTCCGTGGGTGAGGGTGGACTCTCGGTGGTTTACTGCAGGGTAGCCATCACTAAGTTTACCTCAATTAAACCCAACAAATCCAGCCGATGTCCTCTAAGACTGAGCCGTAGTAGAGACAAGATATGGCGGCAAACACTTGAGCAGAAGAAGCAAATCACGGAATTTGCTTAAGATATGGCACCAGGTGCATGATGTTTCCACCAGGATATGGTAGCTGCTGCTTTGAATATTAGCAGATTTATATCGCAATGAAAATCCCCACCGCATTCTTCTCATCGCTCTCCAAGCTATCTCGTCTCTAGTATCACGGTAGGCGAAATCTGCGAAAGCCTCAGGAATATGGTCTCCAGGAATGTCAGCCGAGTCCGCGAAGATCCCTGCTCTCCAAATCAGATGATTCTTGCCCATAGCAGCGATAGAAGATCTAGCATAGTCCGGATCTTGCGGCCAGTTTCCACCAACTATCCTTCAAAAGGGATGTGGTGCTTAAAAGGGCATTTTTAATTCTACATGTGAGCACAATTGAGTTCTTGCGATGTGGTGATTGGTATCTCTGTAAAGGCATAAATACGCATTTGCCTAGGGTGAAATTATAAGGACTGCCTTCCGTTATGAAATGCTTTCAACCAAGCAGTCATGGGTAGCGTAAATCCAAAATCGCATAGCTTGACGTTTTCATGTTTATTTAAGAGGGTATTTGTTGAAATTAATTAGAACACAACCTCTAGATCTGTATATAGACATGCCTTCCCCCATTTGGTTCTGGTGGGTTCGATCGGGATATCAGCCAATTGAAGCACTCCAACTTCCAGGTCTCTACGGAGTATTCCTTCCATGCTCCGATGTTAAAGACCAAAAAGCAACTGCTTCTGATCCATGCCATATTGCGCCTTATATTCTGGCTTCAACATCTGACCACCCGCCCCCGAATTGCGGGCTTTCGCGACTTACAGTTTGGCGGTGGCTGAGCAGCTCGGTAGGGTGGTATGCATGTGATCTTCTAGCGACCCCTGTGCAACCAAGCCAATGGGCCTCCAGCAACAAAAACGTTCCTCGTGTGGCTGTCCCTTCACGTCCATGAAGCAGACTGGCGCACACAGTTTCAGGGCATTGGCACGGCAGACATGAAAGGACATAAGGTCTGGCTGTGCTCTACTCGGCCAAGTAGTACTTTGTTCTTTCTGTATGCCAGGACGAAGCAAATGTTTTTTGACGCAGGCCAGACAGAGAATCCGGTCTCCTTGAAGGGAAAGTATGCCTCATGCAGCAACGCACTCCCGATCGGAAAACGTGGAGAGGGTTGTAACTAACGTTACAGCCGTGCCATCACCATGCAGCATCGTGGAGCCCAGCCCAGAGACCAGGATAAGAGTTACCCAAGCGCAGACAAGCGAATCTCGCGGACAGGAGTCACCAAACCTGACTTCACCAGGTGAGGAGTTACGTCCTAGAGATTTGTCGCCGGATGTGGTATGTTTTCCGAGTAATACCTCTAGTGATGTTTCCCGTAGGGGGCGCCATGAAATATGGAGGCCGCGACGATATTACAAATGGAAGTCCCCGCTACTAATGTTCGTGTTCTTCATCCTTGGGCTGGGAATTAGCATCGGTCATTGCACTTTCTACTCGGCACTGAATAATACGATCGTTGGCAGTCAATGGCAGCAAGAGAACAATCTCAGGCAAGGAGGACCACTTTCGATTTTGCTTCTTCAAGTAGCTAATTTACTCTTTGGCGCCTACCAGAATTGGAACCGCATTTGCCTTCCTATCCCAGATTACTCTGAGTGCCAGCGTATGGCAAACCTACACACAATGGATCTGGAGGTCGGTGAAGAAGACAGCGATGACCATTGCAACACTTAACGATGTCTTTGGGGCTGATACTTCGGTGCTATCTTTTTTGAACTTTGATATGCTACGCGATTTCAAAGTCGGCTATTTCATTGCGGTTTTTGCCTGGTAAGCTTTACCGTATAGGTATTCTGTGAGCGTGAGCCTTGCTGATATCTTCCAGGACTCTCGTGCTGCCTCCTTTCTTCACGCCGGGCACGCTTTCCGTCCACCAAAGCACCAATCAGGTTGTGGTCGAGCAAGCGGTCCCGTACTTAACTATCGCCAATAGCACGGAAGGTCACCTCTATGCTTATTCGCCGTCAGATCAAGGTGATCGGTTCAACTTTAAAAATGTTACCGCCAGGGTCTTCACGGGACCCAGGTCCATTCTTACGCTCTTATCGACCGCGACGGCAGCGCAAGGAGCGATTCTTCCCATCAAGGCACCATACAACCATTCGTCCTACTCGATCAACTTCTTTGGTCCAGCTGTTCAATGCCGCCAAGCCGACACGTCAGTGGAGTCTAAGATCAATGACCTTCTCAAACAGAAGATGGACAAACCAGTACAAGGAGCAAACGAGGTCGAAAACGCTTATTACGCCTTCGTCCCCGCTTTCGATCCCCAGGGCGGAGTTACGGCGCTGTCTGAGGTACGGCATCAGACCCCGGTCAATGCTTCGAATCAGCTGTGGATGGTCTTCCAGAGATACATAAACGTGACCGACTCAGCATGTGATTATAAACAGTACCACCAGGTCTGCGAGCTCTGGAATGCTAGGTACAATATCCATCTCTCGTGGGAGAATGGATTTCAGAACATCACAGGTTCTCGTAACTTTTCACACGAAGTGGAATACCCGAATGACAAGCCTCATGAAACATCTAACATGGCCCAGCACGCATATTCAGCCTTTATGTGGAGCCTCACGGATCAAGTAGTGGGCTCATTTGGGTGGTTTAATGACACAACTGCCAACACTACTACTAGGAACAAGACTTTCGGCATAATCAATTCACCAATCCAGCAAAATAGCTTACTGGGGACCTCGGATCTGGACGTTTTCTTCGACTTTAATGAGGACGTAGGAGCGTGCCAGATCCCATATGCGAAGCTATCGCCACAGAGACAACAAGACAAAGATCTAGCCAAGAATAGAATGCTTGGCGAGCTCATCGAGGAGATGAGCTTCAACATGACAATTAGTTTGATGCACAACGATCTCCTGACGTAAGATCTCCCTCCTTACCTCCCCTGGATTTATGGAGAGGCAACTGACCCCAATGCTAGACGCAACGTTACTCGAATAGTCAACGTCTGGGAAGATGTCAATCGCTATAGATATAGCCCGACTGGGCTCTTCATTCCCTATGCGTTGGCATGCTTGTTTTCGTTTGTCACCGTCCTTATCGGGGTAGCCACCTACGCCAAACACGGCGTTCTCCCAGACAAGAAATTTCAGGATATTCTTTCCGCAGGAGAAGACCCTAACGCTATCCAACTGGCCAGAGAGCCGACCTCTCGACGCCGATCTATAACGGCTGATTTCGGCGGAGAGCACCCTACTTTCCGAGCAGCTACAGTTCCCACACCATTCAGCAATCAGCCCCACTAAATATGTTCATAAGTGCGCTGAATACTCAAACTTCGCCCAGAGCCCTGCCAGCTTCTAGAGGATCTCGCAACTAATAACAACAATGTTCCTTAATAGCATCACCAGCTGGCAATGCAAAGCCTAGATAGGTCGTAGGAAATATTAACCGCATCCTTCGCTTAAAACATCTGGTGTTATTAAGTGTCTTCCAAAAAAAAAAGAATTGCGGTCTCTCTGAGTTCTTTACACTATACCCTCGGAGACCCGACAGACCTCTTCGATCGCAGAAGAGCCTCATGTTTAATGTTGTCCATACAGGTCGAGATGCCATTGCTGTGCAAAAGCACTAAGATAAGCAGGGCTGTAAAAGTCTCAAGCAAAGAATTGCCTACTTGGTTGGTCCAGTAAAGTTAAAAAGACCAAAAGAGACAAAATTTGAAGTCTAGGTTAATATTAGTGAACCGACAGAACTAGACGTTACTGAGGAGGAATGTGCAGCTTATTGTGCAGTGACTCCTCAAATGATTGAATCGCTCTCAGACCTATTGCCTGCGTCGCATATTAATTCCAATTTCGCATACCCAATAATTGAGATGACACCGACCGCCAGAAATAATATGACAGTGAGCCAGATAGGTGATGTAAATGACAGGCAGATGTATCAAGAAACAGCTGAAGGGTCTTTAATTGCCACCCAGTAACCCAGCATCTTGTACTGCCGTGCTCGTTTCCACAGCGAAATCCCGTCCTATGGCTAACATCAAATCCTTGCGTGCTTGCTCGTCTGCCCATGACTTGAGCAGTATGTGAAGGAGAAGAGTCGAGTATATTTCTCTCACATTCAGAGGACCATTACCGAGAGCAAGAAGTTCATTATCAAGTTCAATAGCAGATTCGAAGTGAGTCGCTTACACATTTAACCCCAGCTATATAGAAGTAGGACTGTAGCGGTGTGGACATTAAACGGCCAGGATTTATTGATATGGGATCTTGTTTTAGTATTATTTCGCATTTCCTTTGGTCACATAGTCTCAAATACAAAATGTTCGAGTATATAATAGCACGCGAGATGGAGAATCCAACAGTTGTAGAGATACTGGCTGAAAATTAACGTGTTCTTCTGTCTAAAAGAGTATGAAAGGTCGAAGGGAAAGGCTGTTAGAGTAAGGGCCGTGCCGCTACAGGTTAAACCTTTAAAGAAAAGTCGACTAACACTCCCGCCAAATCACTCAACCTGTTCAAGAGAGGATTTTTCGACTGTAATTATCATTGGCGAGCTTGGCTCTATCATTTGGCTTCCTCCTCTTTCCAAATATCCAACCCCAGGGTTTATCAATGCTCTCCTGCTGAGGTGTTCCTTGGTGAGATTCGCGGTGTCATGAACTGCTCATGCAACAGCGATAAGTGTGCGACAATTTTTAGTCTCTACTCTACATATGTATCCCGGTCTAGTGCCGGTGTCAGGCTTAAAGGAACTCCCCGGTCCGGGGTTTCTCTATTCTGGCCAGCTTCTTTAGCACGGCCCGGAAGAAGTTTACAAAGATACAGCCGCCCATAACAATAGAATCAACCCCAGCCTGCACTCTCACTGCAATTTTTTGGATCTTCTATGCCAGCCAGCTTTTCCCGTATCTGCAGTCTGTCGCAAAAGCTTCGTGAAGCTGCGTCGCGTGCGCCTCCAAAGGTCTTTGCAAAATATGCAAACTCCTCCATACCCCATTGATTGCATTTAGGACATTCCCATTTGCGCGGGAGATGCGGGAATCTCCAGCTATATCGGTATTCAATAGCATAGCACTTTCGCTGGCTCCTTGTTTAGAAAACTATTTCCAGATCCTTATCTAAGCCTCAGTTCTTCTTTTTGTAGCTGGAACATTCGCATCTCCCAGCGCTCTGGTTTCCCAGTTACCTTGACCTTTTCCGCTTATTGTTGTATATATAAAGTTAGCAAGCATTCTACCTGTTGGCCTCACTCAGCAGAATCCGAGAACCAACCGCCTCATTACTCAATTAGCAGAGCCAAACGATCAACCATAAGATTCCAAACCACCTTAATTTGCAAATATGACCTGACATGAAAGGATGACGTACGGGCAAGTTCTGCAAACGCAGTCCTTGCCAAAATGGGCACGATATAGAAACCAAGGCCAGAGACTGTAAAATGCATCTCGTGATTTGATGTAATACAAATAATACCGGTTATAACGAGCTTAAAGTACTCAAGCGCATGCTATGAAAAACCAATGCGCTACATTTATAATAGCAATCCCCGGACAAACAAACAATACATTATCAAATTTTGAAGAAATATTTTACAATAAACTGGAAATCCAATAACGGAGTTAAATTTTTCGTTGAAAACAAATCTATGAAAACAAATCGACGATTAAGTATACAAATTGTTATCAACATTGCTTGTATTTTGCTTTAAAAAAAATAAGATAAAAAATTACAAAGTAGCAGTACTGAAGTTGCTAGTAAGCTTACTGTATACAATAGACAATGCTGAAATGGTAGGGTGCGGAAACGTAGGAATTACAGGTGTGTACTGTAAGATTGTACAAAGTTTTCCATGCCAAGCCCAACCACGTGATGTTCCATCACGTGCTTAACCTCATATACATGACACTTCCTCGAACGTCTAGAATAGAGATTCTCAACAGACAAGTTATAATATACAAAAAGTAGTTTAAAAAATATAATACGCAAATTGAGAGGTAATTCGGATAGCACAAGTTTTTACCAAAGTTCAAGACTCTGGAATGACAGCTCGTAAGCTCCGAAACGCCTTCTTCCAAATTAGAGGCAGGCAATCTTCGCAGAACATCCCTTCTCCCCCATTCTCTTTCCACTACCATATAACCCCCAAAACACACCCGCAATTCCAACCTAGTGATCCTATGATTTTCGACAAATCTTGACGGAAATGCTCTAAGAAGCCACAATTGCTTCCAAGGAGTTTTGTTCCAATGGGCGCCCTGATTCGAGCATGCACACTGCCACCACCAACTTGTCATATGATTACCGGTCCCCGCCAACTTTATTTCCCTTCCCCATCTCCATTCTCGCGACAAGAATACTCAGCTTCGTTACTCCCGAGGCTTGACTCTCCCCAGTCAGCCACTCCAACCTCGCCTACTACACAACCGTTCAACTGAATCATGACAGGAAACCAAGCAGATGAACAACACGACACAACTGGACAGGAAGTCTTGCAACCAACGGCGGCAATACTTATTTCCACCCGAATCCCAGATCGATACCCAGTACACGATGACGATAATCTCCCTCCCTACAGCGAAACTGACCCTTCAGACCCACACCGACCTCCTCGTTCCCTCCTCGTTCCCCTCCGTCACCTCTCGAGGACGGGAAACCCTCAGAATTAGTGCCCACGAATGCCAGACAGGCAGTTGTGCGTCAAGGGCCACTGCGTATTCTCAGGTGTGTGCTCTCCTCACATACTCCTCAAATAATGAAATCACCTGAATGGAGCTACGAAAACTAAACACAGAGAACCGCAGATCAATTCAACCCACCTCGCGAATTTCATTGCAGCACAATATTCATGTTGTTGGCAATGCGAACGCTAGCACAGATATTTCTTTACTTCACGATGTGGTCGTCACTGGGGATCTAGAGTGCGGGGGAAAGGTTTTTCTTTCAGATGGCGTGATCGTGACAGGGAGGGTCACAGGGAGAGATATTGAGTTTTCCACGATGACCATGGCTGCACTCGACAGATCTGACAGATTGGATAACTATAAAGGGGTGATTGTGTTTGGCAACCTTAACAGTGAATCCTCCCACTCCCGTAGTTAAATCAGCTCTAATGAAGATAGGCAGTGAATCTACGCTCCTTAGCGGCAGAGAGATGTACATCAAAATCGCCGGGCGCGTCTTCCAGAGTGGCGGATCTATGTTAGTTGAGGGAGATGTGCTGATTGAGTTGGGCATTCACGCCCATGGAGGCGTTTCCTTTCGGAGCTTTGAGAAAAAAATAGTCATGATTCAAGGCGCGACAAGTATAAACGGTATTTTGTCCACAGAGGGAGATGTGACGATCGAGTGGGTTCTTCGTTCCTTTTCCCTTTGAACCCTATTAGCTATATCTAACAAGAAGGACAGGAACTTAACCCTTGTTGGCACCTTAAATATTGAGGGACGGCTGCATATCAAGGGCGACTTCAAAGCTCGGGGACGTGTTTATTTGAAAAGGGGAAGTCAATTTTTGGTTGATGGGAAGAAAACGATTAGGGGAGTTATTAAGGAGGTAAGTGATTTCAACTTCAAGAATTGATTCTTCTTCGGCAATGGGCGAAGAATCTCAAGTATCCGACAAACGTGGCCGGATAAGTAGCTATAGGTCGAAAAATAAAAAGGTGGTTACACCCTTTTCCCGTGGTTAAGGCTTGCAGCTACATCATTGATTGTAACTTCATCAAGCCGGTTCTTAGGTACATTCAGAAATATGCTCCCCAAAAATAGATTTAAGTTTTGCATGTTCCCATTGAGACTGGACTGCCATGACATTGTCATGTGATTCTTTACCAGGCTGGTGCAGGGCCGAGCCGATTGGGACCAAGCACACAGTGTGGCGTTAGCTTGGCGCCGGACCCTGATTGGATGCAGCCAATGCATAATGCAATCGGTTGATCGCAAAGCCTGCATTGGAGGCTGCGCTACCTGTAGGCACCATATCTGAGCGACCAGCTCCTGGCAATATATCATGAGTGCTTCTGGCACCTAGGGAAAAGATAACTGGGTGTTCTGTTCTTATTTCACCTCGCAAAACGCTGGTTCGGCAACATCAAAGGGATCAATCATGGACAAACCCTCCCCCAAAATTCTTGCCGTCTCCTGGGCCAACTCGAGGTCGATGGTCTTAGTACAGGGAAGGACCTCAAGCTCTTCCCTGGCGGTGGCCGCACTTGGGACTGGAACGAGACAGGCACACGGCACAAGCCTGGTATCCAACCTGCTGACGTCGAGGAGCTCATCTCTCACGGTGCCACTACTGTGGTCCTCTCGCTGGGGATGGACATGAAATTGCATGTGGACCCGGCCACCTTGACGTTCCTCGAAGAAAAGGGAATCACGACTCACGTCGCAGAGACTCGCAAGGCTGTGATAATTTATAACAAGCTGGCTGAGGATACATCTGTTGGCGGTCTCTTCCATTCTACCTGCTAGTTCTAAGGAATATCTTTCCTGTGAGTGGGCACGCGAGTTCAAGCCCGAGCTAGGGAAGAGCCTTTGCTAACTAGGCGTCTGTTTAAAGAATCTCTCCTATCAGCAATGATACTACATCTGAAGCTGCGGAAACGATCGCCATGTCCGCCAAAAAGCGCTCAAACAGCGACCGCTCTTCACGGGCCGACTTGTGGAAAAGTTTACAATAATGTATCGCGGGTTAATTGCAATGAATACAACGTTTGAGATTTCCCTGCTGAGGGATGACAAAAGTGATGTACAGTCAAACCCCAGTGTAAGGATGTCCTTCGGAGACAGCAAAATTAAGGATATAGTGGGGTAACCTTATATCAAAAATAACGTCAATTAAGCCCTATTTGGCTGAAAAGAGGCACCATATCGTTGTTCAAGTCTTTCTATTAACAATAAGCGCCATAAACGCCCTCTCTTATAAGTTGCATCCTCCTTTGAAATCTCAAACCTTTGCAACGCCGTAATGGCTTCAATTGCGTCAGCAAGTCGTTGTGAAAGCTCTTCTGGCTCTCCTCCTACCTCCTCTTCGTCTTCGCTCTCGTCAAGAGGGTGCATAACGGGGTTAGTTGGAGATGGGCAAAAGTTAGAGGGATGGGTGCAGCTGTTAGTTGTCTACCGAGAGTTCTATCTCTAAGTCAAGTCGTCCTGTGGCCATCGCAAATTCAATTGTCGCTCGAACCACGTCCATGTCAAGGGTCCATCGGTGATCGGTCTGGGTCGGACGGCATTTTCACCCCCTTAAGAAAGAGAGGTTGCTTTTAGCTGTGCCTGTCCGTTCTAGTATTTGCGTTCAATATGCTTCCTATCTTATATACCAGAAGAGAAAAATGCTCGACGGTTTCCTTGGCTAGGCCACAGAGGCGTAGGTCCGTTTCTGTGGCTAGAATTCGGGTAAAATAATGGTCCGAGATGAATTCCTCCTCTTCAAAAGTTTAAACGTCCTTCTGCACACACGAGAGTTATGTGCCTCAGGTAAACAGAGACCCCTTGCACTACGCTTATCTTACAGTCCCAGCCACGCTCTCCTAACCATGCTCCAACCAAAGCGTCGGGAGGCTTGGCATAGTTGCCCCTGTTAGGCATACCAGGGGACTACGGGGATAGCTCCAGCGGAGAGCACAAGGTTCTTGATCCTTTATCGTACTCCCAACATGGCTACATATCACAACTCCCAGCAACATTGTTGCCCCTTGGAAGGTCGAGAAGTTGCGGTTACCGAATGCCGATGTAACGGTAGGGGTTTTGAGTATCACGCACCATACATGGAACTACCTAACGATATTCTCCTTGGTACAAAGAGGTTTTTACCGAAAGAGGACTGCGGATACGACAATTTACCAATAGTTGCTGAAGGCGCATGGAAGCTCAACACGTCTCTGGCGTTTGCTCGTACCGAAAGGCATCAGTTCTGCAATCCCACATCAAAGTAATGTGCCCGACAAGATGCTATTCTAAACATCCTTGAACCAAAACCCAACAAAACTAACTACAAGGCAAAACAAAATATCAGATCCACTCTAAGTCAACAAGCTACAGTTGCCCTAGTCTCCAGTCTCCCAGCAGAATTCAACTACCCTTCAACTCTTCGCTCTATTGGCGGCAAGGCAATGCTTGGCCAGTAGAAGCTGATCGACGGTGCTGGCACGATGTCACTGAAAGTTGAGCCTAACCAAACTGAATTTGAATTTGAGAGTTGTTTCCACCTTCGGATGGCTGATATGCATCACGGGTTCATCAATCAGCCTCAGCAGTGAATTGATAGCTTACAGTCAGGAGACGAAAGATCTCAACTAGCAGCTCATTCATCAGCCGGATGCGGCCTCATTCAGCGTGATAGGTCTAGTTCTGATGCTTGCTCTAGGATGCTTACCGATTCTAACTGCGCTGGTATACCTATGGTCCGGTAGCGGAGAAGGAGGATGCAGGATAGTTATAAACGGTAGAATGGGATTCGGGACAATTGCTTCACATGCAGCGTGTGCTAGTTGCACCTTTGAGTGATGACAATTAATGTCTCCAGGTATGGCTTACGAATCTTCTAGACAATGAACTTGGAGTGAAGGGTACTCTCTCGTGTCAACAACGAAAAGGGGCGAGGTCCTAGTATTTCCCTTGGTAGCATTGATGGATCGGTGTTAAAGTCTATCAGGTCTTGACACGGCAGAGAGAAGGTCATCTGTTTCACGATCAAATATATTGGTCTTGTCCGGTAACTTCCTCTGCAGAAAAATTGGAACAAAATTTGTAAACAGCAGATAGACCAAGTAGTCAGAAGTCTCAAATGCGTAGCGATATAGACAAGACGACCGCCTCCTCCATACCATAGAATCATCCCACTATTCGACAGTTTTGGTAAATGCGAAGTCGCCAACACCATCCGACAAGAAAATACCTTTTTTCTATGATGGTTAGTGGTAAATGATTTTGAGGTGATAGCAGGACTATGGTCTAATCGAGACGGTCGATTCCAGCTGTTAATGATGCGTGCGTGGAAGTTTCCGAGAGATGCTTCCGGGCGACATCAACGCAGGATTGATCAACCTATCCCCTCGTCCAAATATCAGAGAGTGCATTTTAGTAGGCGTGCTGAGCATCCATTGCTGACAAGAACGTGTGCTATGCTTGCACAGGCTTGGAGAAAATATTGGAGTTGATCAGTAAGTGTAGATTTTTCTATAGCACCTTCTCCCATCGCGGATATGTTTGCAGAGAAAGAAGCATGCGAGAGGATTCAGCAACAAGGGTTTTGAGGAAAGGGTATTTTGGGCTGAAAGCGTCACAATATTATCAACCTCTGTAATTCAACTCCTTCAAGGCAATGGCTGCTGCCATTGAATCTCTCGCGACCATTAATTTAACCATGAAGTCTAAGTCAACAAGCTTCCATGGTTTCGGTGCTGTCGCTTTCTTTCCTCGAGGATTTTTCGAGAAAAGTATGCTAACTTTGTGGGTGTTTGTTTTCTTCTCCTTGTCATCTCTCCTCTTTATGTACATTGTTACCTCGTGTGATTCGCTCCAGTAGTTCGTTCATCATAGTCTCGTCTGTATTTCAGGCTGGATTCGATGGAAAGGTTTGTTAATAAAGTCCTGGTGGAAGAGTAATCTCCTCACGAGCCTCTCCATTTGTGGATGCATACCCGCCTTCAAATAGCCATGCATCATTACCTGCCATGTAGACGGTTTGGTGATCAAATTTCTTGAGAGGATCCCAGATTGTCCTTGTTATTAATGGCTTATTTTGCTTCCTCGAGATACAACCGTAATGCATATGGGAGCACCAGGTGGCAGCCATTCTACCCAAGACAAGTTAAGGAGGGTTCTAATCCTACTCTCAGAAGCGGCCCACTTTCAGACTAGATTACTACAATACTATTTGGCTCGTTCGTGAAGTACAAGGGCTATGTCCTCTCAAATAAGAGACTTCCTCTGAGTCCCTTCCTACTCCCCATCGACAAGCGCTTGAACTGCCAATTTTCTTGTCACCCTAGCCCAATCCAATAGCTCTGTGCGCAAGTCGAGAATCTCGCAATGAGCGGACACTAGGTTTGCGCTCCCGCTCCAGTGGCGGCTCGGTGGTGTTAGCAAAGTCAATAAACGGTTCCTATACCCAATACAGCTTTGCCCCAGTAATATCCTACTTCAATTCTTGCGGGCCGTTCTCATCAAATGATTCGAAAATACTTCCCACCAACCGTTGTACGAACCTTCTGCCATCATACAGAGCAATAGCCAACGCTAGGCAGAATCATAAATTGCCAAGCTTCAGCTCCAGCTCTATATCTACAAAATGTCGCGATGCAAGTCGCAAATTCTCCCCCACGATACTATTGAAATACACTCCAGAGCAACATGTGCCAGCAGTATGCGATTTAATGGAGCCTTGAAGGATCATATCGTGCAACCATTCCACTTCCAAAATTGTAACTGACCAATTACTGTTGTGCCTGCTTAGGTTTGTGGCTGCAGATGCCCGATAAAGTGCATCCCTGGTATGCCTTGCGAATGCGCCTGATGAAGAATTTGGGTTTTATATGAAAACGTTTTATCGTCTGCTGAAAGCTATTTGAAACATGATCTCAGTGGCTTTAAGGTGTTTCTTCTTTTGTTTGCCGCGATGGCTCTAACATCTACGGACAATTTCAGAACGCAAAATTTAGGTCCCCTGACCTCAACTTTCACCGCTCCATCGACATGTCTAGCGACAACATCTGTCACTGCCATGTATGGTGGGGACTCCTCCTATTGGGTCGGATTTTGGGGTTGGGTGGCGCCAAACATGACTACGGCAAGCGACGCTTGTGTTCCACCAGCGGAAACGCCAACCCCTTTACTGAGCACGTGGTACTATTCGCCTGGTATTTGCCCTAGTGGGTACATGCCAGGAGCCTCGTTAGCCACAGGCTATTCGATTTCAGGATGTACGTCAGAGCTCCCAAGTAGCGTTACCGCCTGGCTCTGTTGCCCGACGTAAGCATAAGTTTCAAACTGTTTCAACTTCTCCCTATTAATTGTGTGGAAAATGTCACTCACATTCTCTCAGTGGCTATACTCCGTCCGCATACATGTACTGCGGATGGCAAAACACCGCCACATGCACATCGATGGCAATAGGGACGGCAACACTCACAAATGTTCTGCCATGGTTGACTACAGGATCTGAAACCTTCCCTAACTCTATCCCTACTGGGGAAGTTGTGACCAAGACCGTAATTACGGAGTCAATATTGACGGTCATGGCGGTGGGAATTCCAATCATGTGGGAAAGCACCGACACAGAAGTCGCAAGTTGGTTTGCTCAAGCATCGAAGGGGACGTTTACCCCTACAATCAGTTCATACTCAAGCTGGTCCACCAGACCATACTCAAGCGCATATTACACCCCTCCTGCATACACTTACAGACCTATTTCCACATCCTCGGGCGGCGGAGGAACCACTCTATCTACCTTGCAGTTAGTTGGCATTGGCCTTTCGGTTGGTGGGGTAGTTCTCGGGATTCTAGGCTGTTTACTGAGACCGAAGAAAGCACCGGCGCAGAACCAGACCGAGCCAGTAGTTGATGAATCTGCACCAGAAGTGGAACAAGAACCGCCTCCGGGATATGGAGCCCATGATCATGCTTCAAGAGCTGTATAATGAGGGGTTGGGCTAAGACGGAGCTTGTGCTATCAGACGATGACAATTGTGGTTGATCTGTACGGGTTTAATGGAAGAATTTTGTAGGTACCCCGGGCCAATATTCCCTTCTTTTTTTCATTTTTGTCATTAGTACCAGGCTTGGGAGAGAGTGCCAATACAGTTATAATTCTACTACTTGTCGACTCAAAGACAGAATAATATCATTCGGGCATAACCCAAAGGGAATCGCTCTTGACATTTGTTTGATATCTCTCTCGGATGATAACTATGCCTTCCGCCATTCAGTAATGATCAGACAAAACCTCTACCAGAGGCGGCACTTGCGCTGTTTTTCGTCACTTGCCCCGACTCCTACCATATTAATAAACTTGGTAATAAACTTGGTCGTTACAACCTCTTCCCATGAGATATACCTGTCAACAGAAATATTTTGTAGTCTCGTTCTCGGACCACATCTCGAGTTTTAGTCTTGGCAAGCGCCAGTCTCTGACGACTTGCGACAGAAACATTGTCAGGTTTTGAATGTCAGACTTCAAAGCCGGTTTAAGTTAGCATTGATGTGTTATAATGGCACTATAATTTCTCAAAGGCTGTGACTATCAACCCAGCCAATCAAGGAGGACGAGCCCGCAACTTATGTCTTTTTGACAGGTCCCGAGGAATTAGAAGTAAGATGCCTGCACCAAAGGATTCTACTGCATATCCTTCCTAACGACATCCGGATCCGAACATTTTCTTAACATTTTGACGTGTACTATCTTCGTTTTGTAGCTGTGGGAGAAGAAAATGAACAAAAATATTATTCAGAGATTTGCTTGCTGCTGTGTGGCTGCCAGTTGCTTTTGCCTTTTCCAGATCTTGAAATTTAAACAATAATCACGCACTAGCTGGATATAATATGATACTTAGCTTTATAGTGTCATGGCCTAGTCAAGGTAATCTCACTGCAGAGGCAATGGAGATATGATTTGACTATGTAGCTACAAATAGAGTGTAGTTTATAAAAATAACGCCGAGCCGAGCGCTGATACTGTAGGCATCTACCTCCGTCGTAGCTGTGTCACCTCTCCAGCCACAATTGAGGCTCTGTGTCAAGTGACTCACAACTTCCTGGCCAGACCCGTAATAGGATAAGGATTCTATCCAAAAAAAGTTAAACCCCCCCCCCCCGGTGGGTGTTCTCGGAGTCATTAAGTCTTGGTACTGCTGCGCGGTCCTAAAAGTAAAAGACATTATATGTTACAGAGTAGAATACAGAGCGTTTGCAACCACTAACAGATCGATTGAAGATTAGCCGCCACGTTTATTGGCGAGAATTAACCTTATTTTGGGAGGGGCGCTTGCTTTTATACACATTAAAGCAACCTGGCGGCTATGAACCTGCGAACAGCAACAAAACGAGAACAAGAGATGGTACAGTCTAGCGGCGACTAGCTTACCGCAACTAACCTTACTTGCCTGGTGTTGTAGATGTATCGCGTATTTATAAAGTACCTACCATCTATACCCTTAGATGCGCCTACATTTTAAGGCGCATGATTGTTTGAAACAGCAAGTACGATATCACCACCAGAAGGATTCCTTGCGAAGTCCCGTCTCGGCAAGACTGCAATATCAAGATTCTAATAGTCAATATTTCGAACTCAAATTGTTGTAGACTCTACTCTCTCACATTGCGACTTCGAGAGTGGTTTGAATCTGATTGACCATGGCCGAGCGACGCCTGACCTCAAAGACGCAATCGTGTATCGATGTACGTCGACGACCAAGGAGATTCTAACTACAAGATCCAAGCTAGCGATCACGTCAGATACATCTCTATCAAGCCGAAGGTATACGACTACTCAAGCATTATCTGCTTCCCACCGCTGCTAATCGACAACTTGCCTCCCCTCTCCCCCGGCGACTGGACGACCACGACAGTCGGTAAAGATGACCGCGGTTCTCTATCCCGCTCTATATCTTTAAACACTTAGATACTTTGACGACCATCTGACATCCGAAAAGGATCGATATCCTAATGTTAACCCACATTAGACGCTTCAATCTACCGTACATTCGAGGCTGAATGGGAAGGCAACAAATTCGCCATGGCGAAGATCGCACGTTTTGAGTTCGAGATCCCGCAAGTGGAGCGGGAGACTTGGGTTTACCGCAGGTTGAGCACCACAGAGACAATGACGTGGGCTCCTGCTTTCCTCGGCCACCTCGTAGAGAATGGACGAGTCATGGGTTGCTGATTGAGAAAGTGGAAGGGAGAAAAGCGGGGATTAAAGGCTGTGGCGCTTGTGAGGAAGTCGTGGGGAGTTTTCATAAAAGCAGATTTGTTCATGGGGACTTGAATAAGTATAACTTTCTTGTTGACGAATAAATAGGGCAGGTGAAGGTGAAAGTTACACTAATTGATATCGAGAATGCGAATGTTTATGATGAGAGGGCTGCAAGGAGGGAGTTGGGTAGGTTGGGAGATCAGCTAAGAGAAGAGACAGAGAGAGGAGGTCCAGCTGTGCCGATGTAAAAGATAAAAGGAGTTGGAGAAGTACTCCTTGAACATGAACAAAGGATATGTTAGGGTTAGAAATTCACACTTGGTTTATCATGATGATAATGACAATGGTTCTATTTAGCACCAGTTGCTCAAAATCACCCAATGCTGTAAAGAACCAAGACCGTGCAGGATGGAGTAGGGCTGACCACAGCTCCTACCCATCCCACTAGCTCGAGGAATTGTTCATCGCTCAGACAATTGCTCAGCTCATCACTACCAAACCTGTCGGCATGGTTTGTACTGATTTCGCCTGTGTACAAAATGGCACATTGAAGTTTAGAACCCCGACAGCGGGCACACCTTCCATTATGAGATCCGATAGTCAAGCAGCAGGGCCTGTGACACATTCCCAACTAGTAACGCAATGTAGATTACCTGATTAGCGAGTGCAAGCACGGCGCAATATCAGATCATAACAATGCCACGAATCAGCCATCAATTATTTATTTAACACCAGAGTCTTGTCTTGCCTTTGCGCCTATGTTACTCGTTGCTGTGCGAGTCAATTGAGAAGAAGTGGATGGGAATCTCTTCACAATGGTGCTCAAGAAAGATTCCCCTCACGCACCTCCCATTTATAACCTTCGCCATGTCACCCTAAAGCATATTCCCCGCCTCGCATTCGTAGGCTTCCGATACTCAGAAGTATTTGGGTTTGAAAGGCCATATTATGAAAAGCTCCCCAAGGGCGCCTTCCTTTCCTTTTGCGACTTTTTGGGGGATCTGATAATAGATCCTACTGGAGCAGTCCTCGTAGTCGAGGATGAGTATAACGAGACTGAAGATGCGTCCGAGCCTTCCGCCCAGTAGGAAATGCTCTTTGATAGCAAGAAATCCACCAGCAGCGTTGTTGTTAGACTCAGCTTTTGGTCATTCGAGGATAATTCTCCTCGGAATGGCCAGTTCGGTGGACCGAAAGGTTCGTTCTGTTGAAAGGTCTTCTCATAGCCTCATTTACCAATGTATAACTAATATAAGGTGAACATCTGGTGACTTCCGGTTCATAACGCAGAGACGAGGTTATTGCGCGCACAGAACGAGTTACGAAGACGGTGAACGACACAAATAGAAGGCACCCGCGTCTCTGATAATTTCACCTTTTAATGTTTTACACTAAATGAAGATACCTTCTAGGATGCAATTTTCTCGCCAAAATTGTCATACACCCAGCTTACTGGTGGCAGGGCCATGGAACCATCCTGTTAAATCGGGGCAAACGACCGGCCGATATGGATGGAGTTAATCAAGGTACACTCCCGTTGAAAATGGGGCAGAGGATAGCATTCGTGGAGAGATTCAACCACATTGCTGATGTTCATGTTGATGGGATGATATCGATCCCAAAGGCTTCGATATTACAATTGGCTATTATGCTTCTAAGCCACGATCATCGTCTGAATAGGTACTATAGTGCCAAGTTCATGGCCATTAGCCTATTATGTGAGCGTGAAGTATGCTCTTGACAGAATGACGTGAAGGCGAAAAAAAAAGCTAGACAGAGCTGGTGCCAAGCAACAAATTTACTATGTAACTAATTTATGGAGAAAAAAAAAGGAAGATAACGAAGAGAAATATTGCGCTCCTGCCTAGATCTAATCCTTGAGTTTAGATATCCTGCCTTGAGTAGTTAAGCACAGTAGACGCTTCTCGCAGTATCAGCCGTGACTGATTTGTACGAAAAAAAAGCTTCCCCGCAACAGAAAATATTTATTCTAGCGACGGGTGGTCATACAATTCCTTCCATGCCAATTCAAGCAGCTCATGGAGCTCCCACTGTGAAGCATTTCTTTCATCATTGAGAATCAGCCGAAGTAGATGCCGCTTAATATGGTTAAACTCCCTCTTGCCATCGACATACGCCTCACGTGCATGCATCATTCGCAGATTGTTGTAGAAAACAATATCACCAGCCCAGGAGCAGAAAGAAAGGGTGACCTCTTTTCCAATCGCGTGGAGTGCATCTATTGCTTCGAGTCGCAGAGATGTCAAGGACGGAAGCGAGGCTTGACGTGGTCTTGTTGGAGCGCCAGTTGTAGCCGCTGTTATGGTTTTTTGTAGGCGGTTATTAGTATTAAGCTAGCTAGATTTGTTTTGGGGTATTAAACAAAATTTGTGCTTAAAATCATGTACCTTTTTTATTTAGGGGGGTTATTAGTACGCTAGTTGGTGCCTCAGTTGGTCCTGCCCTTTCAGCCAAAGGCCTCTCAAAGACATCTGTATCACTCCGGGAGATACAAGATATAATAGAATTGCTCAAGTGGCCAGAGTTAGTTAAAATTGATCTTCTCAGTACCTCATCACGCAATCAGGATTAATTTTAAAGGCTGGCACAAGAATTAAAAATTCATCATTCAAGTTTCGCCATCGTTGACAAGAAGGAAAATACCGTGTTATTGAATCAAGTCTGATGGATTTAAGAGCAGAGTCCAGCCATCTTAAGAGGCTCTAGGTGGCGCCTAACTTAACTCTTTTCGACAAGTTTTCTCTAGCTGCTCTCTTCGTCATAACGCCCAGCACGTTGACCTCGTCTTAGTGGGAATTCTAACTGGCGATGGAGCCGCGGGAGTAACTCCACATAATCTGGGTCATTCTCTTCGGTGATGATCCCATGCCTGACGAAGAAATCAAGTATAACGTGGCCTACTCCAGGTTTAAACTCCCTGCGTTGTAACCCTTGTCTTACCTCCTCCACAGTCCACAATTGGAAGTCTTCAACCTCATCATCCCCCGGCGTAGGGACCACATCGTCGGGGAGCTCACAGTCATAGACATAATGCGCTTCTGGCGCCAATAGACCAACTTCACCTCCAGCACGATCATCACGGATCTCAAACCAGCTGACCATACCAGTGCTCTTGACACGTGATCGCAATAGCTCTTCCGGGAGAGAAGCTTCTTCCTTGGCATCTCTTATTAATGTGTCGTAGGGCTTTTCACCTGCTGCTATCCCTCCCGAAAGGATGACTTCCAGCAGGTGAGGGTAGGTCTTCGTCTCAGCACGACGAGAGATCCATATCCGTAACTCATTATCTGCACTTCGGGTGTATGCTGTCATAAAAACATGATAATTCATGACGCCGAGGAGCGGAACTGCGGAGCGCTCGATGGTAAACAATACTTCACCCTTCGGACCAAATACAGATTTACGCTCATTACGCCAGCCTTCAAGTACCTCGAACTTCTTGGTAGACCGCATCGCTGCCAACGTTTCGGCGACTACTTTCGAACGCGATGCTTCATCGTCACCGGCCACCATTGTCAGGGTACGAGGGGTCCCCGTGTCATCTTTCCTCCAGCCCGGCTGAGCAGCGAATATCTCGGCGACATATGGTAGGACATAGCCTAGGGTCACCGAACAGGAGGAGATACGAAAGTGATAGTAACTATTCACATGACGGAGATATAGCTCATAGTCATCTTGTGGTCGGGGAAATCTGAAATTCGGTTAGGCGCCAACGTTGAAGATGTCGAATTGGTACATGCCTGTCACAGTCCCCTATAATATCGAGACTAGATTTATCCATGCCGACAAGGGGCAACTTGGAATTTTGAGAGTATTTGGAGCTAATAATAAGGCGGTGAAAATATTTCAAAGAGTGAGCAGGGTTCACCAGGTGGTGGGGGGAAAAGGGAGGGTGAATACAAGCACTTGCCAATATGTTAGTTCTCAGATGTGTTAAAAGAGGCAATGTGACGGCTGAGAAGACTCGCATCGATGCGGGGTAATAATCATAAGTAGTCACAAGTCCGGGGATACGCAAGAGTCGCGTCAGAGTGGCTCGTTGATCCTTCTCAGCTACCCAAAATAACTAATTTCAAGTCTCCAAAATATGCAACCATTTGTGCACAAGTAAGGTCAACTCTCGAAACGAACGTGGTCATGACCGTGATCTTAGATCCCATGTATTGATTATACTTACAAGTCACAAAAGTCCGACTACATATTACAACACAGGTATGGAGGAAAGCCGCCTGGCAATTTTCTATTCCAATCACTGCAAACAAACATGGCAAAATCCAGTACCCAAGAAGATGGCCTAAAGTTCGGTGAGTTTTCTCCTGCAGATCAACGTGTTCTCCAGATTGCAGCCGACATAATACATGTGCATGTGGAACGGCTAATAGCCCTCCAAACACCAGAGCCTCTAATTCCTACTTCAACTGGAACAGCGTTAAATGTAACCACACCAACTGTGGGCGAAAGTTCATCTCAGAACAAGGACTCTTTCACTAGGAATTCATACGGCGCCTCTGACTTAAACACTCCTCATTATTCCAACTTTGGGCTTGGCTCAATTGCTGTGCAAAGTTACGAAGAGTTGGTTCAAGATCCTCGATCGACATCCGGCGCTGCGTTACAAGGACCCCATATAAACGCTTCAGAGGCTGATGGCCAGCTTGGGCCTGGGTGCCGATACGGATATGGGGATACTCTATCTGTGGGTCTGCAGATTAGCTCATTCGAGAATCGTGCTCGGGGTAATGATTCTTATAACTTTTCTATGTAATCGCCTAACTAATGAGAGCAGATGCTTCAAAGGCAAACAGTTTTGACATAGTACAATCAAACTCGTCCGATCAATCGTCCTCCGCAGTCAATATTACCCCACAAAAGAGTCAAAGCCCTCAGGTCGATCTTCCCAATGAAATAACTACAACTTCTTCCTATCAGCCTGAGGAAGCAACAGTCGGAGAACTATACGAACCAAATTGGATTGATCTTCAAGATCTTGCCGTCGATCCAAGAGAACTCTCTCGTCAGAATTATATGCCAAATAACTGGCCAAATTCAGAACAAACCCCAGGCCAGACAGTTGATAATTCGCATCATCATAACATACCTCAAGACCAAAATTTACTAGAATCGCTATCTGGTCATTCCGCCGACCTTCACTAGAATTACATGAGAGATATAAGTTAGGACCAGTCTATCTTGAATACAAATGCTAGTGACTAGAGTACTAGTTTTCAATACATTGGCCCCTCATCACTCTGGATGCACTCGCGAGAGGCGCCTAATATAACAACAGGTATGCATGATTCTACTTCGGACTTGCATTCAATAGGATATGGCTATAATAGTGGCGCAAGGGCATCAATCAGTGGTCCCCATCCTGCTCAAGTACTTCCTGAGAACTCGCCAGCTTCTAGCTAGATCCCTTCGCTACGCGCCAATCTACCTCCCCCAATTCCCTATGTTAGTACAGGCATGTTCAGTACAGCGGAGGAGGCTACCTTTCTTTAGCTCATAAATGGATGCTATGGAGCACCCATACTTGGTAGTAACAACTTACACATTAGTGATCACAACAGGGTAAAGTAAAGTGCCTTCAGGGATAGATCTAAAGTAACTTCGACTTCAAACTCGCCAGAACAACTTACAGAGTTATCCCCTACTCTCCTAATCGGAGAGGAGTCAGATAAGCCTGAAGATCTTCTAAAAGACCGAGGCATTCAGCAACCTAAGGTGGTCAGCAGACTTCTTTCTCGATCGGCTGTCCAACCTCAAAAAGTGGAAAGACAATTGGAAGAACTCCCAAGCGACGCGGTCCATACTCACAACAAGAAAGACAAGAGCTGCTAGAACGCGAGACTCATCAGCCTGCCTTCGCTGTCAACCCCAACGACTCCGAGTAGGTACTATCCATATTTTTAGATATAGCTAATATTTGAAGTGTATTCCGAATGATGAGGATCCCGGTGCAATGTGCTTAACCTGTAAACGTATTGCCAGGCCCATTATTATCAAAATGCCGTACCTTCGATATAAGATGGGTGACTCCAAGTTCGTCGTTCAGAAGCAATGTCCAGAACAATATTGGAGCAAGAGGTGGCAGTCAATGCAATTGAAAACTGGGTAAGTTCTGACACGCGCACCATTATCCCAACATAAGGAGTTGGCTCTGCTAGAGACATCCTTCGTGTTCGGAAAATTATCCCCGAGGAAGACGACTCGTTACAATGGACTTGGCTTTCAAGAAGCACGGGCATAAGACAGTTTCACGACTGTGCACCTTACGCTATCGAAAATATACATGAGACTACGTCTCAAGTGCGAGGTATTTTGACAGGTGACATCCCTGCATTTACCAAACACTACATTGGGGAAAACGACCATTTCTTGCGAGGTACATATGACATGGCCTACAAGCACTCACGAACAGCTAAGGTTGGTTGGTTATTTGTCTAGTCGAAGTATCAACCGAGTAACATACTAACTTGTGCAATAGACGAGCAGAGAGAGAACACTTTTATCGAACGTTCTGCTACTGTGGATTGCAGCACGCTATGATTCTAAGCCATCAAGGATTTGTGGGAAAGACACTCTCGATATAGAACCACAACTTGTTGATCCTCAGCGACATGATTTCGGACAGTATCCTGTTCCTCCCCTTATCAGTGTTCAGCTCAGTTTGATAATGAGTCCTGCTCTCATTGACCCGCTACATAAGGAAATTCGCCGTGATCTTTCTTCGGTTTTTGACAGTAAGCAAAGACGAATGCAATCGCGGTTCGCAATCTACTTAACAATATTTCTTCTCCTCCACAACTACGCGCTGATCACTAGATACTACGAAAAAAAGGCTAGAAATCTCCGACTTCATGTCTGTGCCTTCAATTCCTTAGCATTTTTTAACTCGCTAATAATTATAGACTCGGTATGCCGCTATGGCTGTGCTCGAAACCTTGCATGGTACTGTAGTGCGAATATCATGCTTGCTTACTTTCATCATCGTACCCCCGGCGGCCTCTCCTTTGTGAAAAGCTGGGCTTCGGAAAGTGGCATCTCAGCATGCCACCTTGGCAAGGGCCATGTCAAATTCTTACAGGGAACTTCACAACGGTTGAAAGCAAAAGGTATGTAAACTCTAGGTCACGAAACTCATTGTCTTTCCTGTTGATGAATGTGTATTGGAACGTAGAAGCATCAATAACAAAAGTTAGAAATAATACTCAACTTGAACAAGATTACTATTTTGTGTCTCAGCTGTTCGACTTGGAGTTGAAACTATATATAACCCTAATGCTATTTGCTGTTACCTGATCAGAATGACGTGCTGACAGAATTCAAATTATTAGTTATTGGTTCTCTCTTATCGGGAAATATACGAGTTAGGAAGGTGCTGTGACTATGATTGCGTCTCGTGTGGTATAGCTATGTTTGGGCTCGGTGTCCTGGTGTCACACTATAGTCGGGTGTAGAATCCCTTGCACCACATATGAGTTATCAGGGCTAATTGTGCATTGAGCCGCTATGCGTGACCCTGACCTCCCAGCATTTTATGATAATTTGTTGAGCCCTATTTTCCGAAAAAGTCGTTGTACTGTTGATATTATCAAGAATCAGTATGGAGCCAAACGTGAGGCTGCTGGAGAGGGTGATGTACCCTGTGGCTGCTTTCATGGACGCAACCCGCGTGAAAGATAATACATCAAGCACTCCTAGCTGGGAACAATCCAGACTAAATCCGAAGAATCGTGTGATCAGTCTTGAACCTCCTAATCATCCAACATGGCGAATGGACGGCGCCTAATCAGATGGCCATCGCCTTTTCATCACTCCAAATTTCGCTCTTAGTAAGAGCCCATTAGGAATAGATATATATCTTTCTGATCAGGATGACTATACTTTAACAGCCCACTTACAAGATGCTATTCAATTTAAGAGAGTAATTTTTGTTAAAGGCAAACATGCAAGCAGGCTAGCCATCTCGCAGTATATCCTAAGGGCTCTGGAATACTGGTCAAGTAATCTGGAGAACTTCGAGAACCAGTACAAAGATTTGCCCTTTGGTTCATATATTGTGATCGATGTCATCCATACCGATCTTCGCCAGGCTACAATCCAAATCATACCACGGTATGATACCGAGCGGCATTAGATCACAGTGAAAAAGTTCCTTAGCGAGACACAAATCAACCCTGACCTATTACCACCAGTGATTGATATTGAAGAGCTTCAACTTCTTTTCCAACCGCACGAAACAATCAGCATCGTTAGCATGGAGAGACTTCATGGATCAAAAAATTTTGCCTTCAAATCACTCCTAGACGACTTACAGTATCTATATCATGAATTGAGAACGCTTTTTTCGTTGCATCCAAATCCAAATATCATTCGTCGCCCACTCTATATCGTGACGAAAAGAGCTCGTTTTGGTGGAAGGGCAGGTATTTGCGGTTTCATTCTTCAGAACTACGAGCATGGGACCCTCCGAGATGCTTTGTGGGATAGTCAGCTATTGAAGCCACTGGATTCGAAGATTTAATGCCGCTGGTCGCGAGAGATCACGTCAACAGTCATACATATCTAGGAGAAGTGCTCCAACTTTTATGCGGGATTCAAGCATGTGAATGTTATGATGTTAGCTGGAGAAGATGGACTTCACGCAATACTTATCGATTTTGACCAACGAACTGGCCGACCCCCTTGGGCACCACCTGAGATATGTTACATTGAATACTTAGATATACTTGCCAGACTGCCAGCACTACCAACATTCCTTCGAGAAAATTATGTGCGTCTCTTGCAAGATTATATTCCAAATTGGGATCTAAACTCCCAGAAAGGACCAGTGTAGCCAGTAGTGTGGCCGTAAAAATACCACGGCGTAAATTACGGTACGGTACGGTATAATACGGTACGGCAGGCCGTAATGGTACAGCTTTAAGAATACGCACTGCTTAGTCAGAATACGGCGTAACATGGCGTATTACGGCGTATTACTGTACCACCAAATGAGGCTGAAATTAAGCTCTCGCTTAAGGTATTATCTGCTACCTCAACAATACGCTTGATTATTAGACTGAGAATGACTCTCATAGAACCAACGCTATAATTATAATACTAGATATATGTTAATTTACTGGTTCATATCTTTCGAACGGTACTAAATTCATAATTTTTGAATGTATGGTTGGCGTAGAATTTAAGTTTGAAGTTATCGTGCCAAATTCGGATATTTCCACCCGAACTTTGCTTTAAATATCCAAAGCCCAACTACGCCTTCAATTCTTAACTAAATTGCGAGACTTTTATATATATAGATTCACTAATATGCACTTTATCAATTGGGCCTATGTAGGCTTAATTCGGCCTAGGTTGAGTAACATTATTATTCAATAGTTTAATTTTCTAATTTTTGAAGCTATTCCCAAGTATTTGGCATATATAACTTTAATAACTCAACTTCACTTAAATTCTATATCACTAAAACTTAACCAACGTACATCGGAGTGATATCATTTGAAAGCTCTTTTTCTAATACGCGTAATATCTTAACATAAAGTAATTTAGAGTATATCTTTATGTTTTCCGAAAGCTTTGAAGTCAATGTTTTGATCAAAAAAAACACGCTAATTCTAGTGATTCGAAATCACTAGAATCCCTGCGCAGTGGAGTTTGGTCTATATAAACCTTGATTTCTTATCGTTCTTTTACTTTATTTCTTCTTTCTTTTTCGTCAAAATATCAATCATTAATTTGTTCCCTACCTACTTACCAACCAACTTATAACCAAATCCAGATGTCTCAAGCCTCAATAGTATTATTATCTGACTTTGAATATCTTGATATTTTTTCCTTTTCACCTTTTTCCTTTCCACCTAGTTTAACTAGCTATTCCTCAGGATATAAAAGGCTTCGAACTAGCTGGGTTTATAAGCATATGCCAGATCTTGATCCGGAATACCGATATTTTTATAAGGGAAAAGAAGAGTGGCGTTGTAAATATTGCTCGAAAGCTTATAGTACAAACGGGGGTACTCGAGTGATTCAGAGGCACTTCTTTGAGAAGCATACCAAGTTTGAGAAGTCTTTTCGGGAGAATATTTCGGCAAAGCGGCAGCAGTCAATTGAGCATGCTTTTAAGCTTTTTCAGGATCAGTCCTTTAAGCGCCGAAAGCTTAATACGACTAATAGTGATGGCAACTCACTTAATAGCAACTACTTTGAGGTTTTATATATTAAGTTCTTTACCGTCTGCCACTTTTTACTTCGTTTGGTCGAATGCTCTGAGTTTCGGGACCTCTTCAACTATATTAACGATAATATTGATACCTGGCTTTTTACTTTTTATACAACAATCACTTAATGGGTTCTGCGCTAGTTTAGCTCTATGAAGGAACAGATAAAGTCGAAGCTGCATAGTGCTTTGACCGATATCTACATTAGCTGTGACTTCTGGACATCACTAAATTGCTTACTAATCCTGGGACTTGTTAGCTATTATATCGCTCAGAATAGCCAACTTGAGAGTGCTACCCTAGTACTTGTTGAGATGGAGAGGGAGCACTCCGGAGAGAACCTTGCTAAATATCTACAAGAGGTGGTAGCGGACTGAGGAATTAGTAGGAAGTTAGGATACATACAGATGAACAATGCGACAAATAATGATACTATGATGCGAGAATTTGAGGATCGTGAGTAATACTCGATTACTTTGTTATTTTTCCTAATTTCATCTAGGCGCATATAACTCCTGGAATATTGATTATAACGCAAAGCACCATCGAATCCGATATATCGGCCATATTATTAATTTATCGGCACAGGCTTTCCTATTTGTTAACCAAGCCGAAGCTTTTGAAACAACTCAGAATGAAATGGACCAGTGGAGAAGGCTCGGACCACTTGGCAAGCTTCATAACTTTGTTACTTACATTGGACGTACCGCACAACGAAAACAACAATGGAGAGCCATCTCAAAAGGCAGAAATATCGCTCGAGATAATAGCACCCGGTGGAACTTTTGGGACAAGATGCTTAGCGAGGCTATTCCCCTACAAAAGGCTGTAGACCGATTCTTTGCGCAATACCCCGAAAAAGAGCTAAATCTGGATCGATTATTGCCTGAGGACTGGGCTTTTTTGAGCAAAGTAAAGTGTTCTATTTCCTTATTTTCCCCCCTAATCTTGATACTAATCATTAATCCTTAACTTATAAGTTAAAGGTTTTTTTACCAACCTTGCACATACGACCAAGGCTCTAGAATCAAACTATAATACTTTTGACGAGGTACTCCCTGCTTTAGATTTCATCTTTCAACAATATAAGAAGGGCAAAGCTCAATATAAGAACGACCCAGTCATGAGTACTTGTATTAACTTTGGCTAGGCAAAGCTAAATAAATACTATGCTCTTTCTAGTGAAACACCGGCATACGTAGGCGCACTTGTCCTTCATCCGGCCTATAAGTGGCAATATATTGAAGAGCACTGGATGTGTGAGTGGTGGGGCCCAGCTAAGACCGCGCTGGAGGACCTATGGAGAGAGAAGTATATGCCTACAGGCTATGAGAAACTCCCAGGCGAAGCTACTGCTGCCGCTATCGGCCGAGTTCTTGCTTCTACATACGCAACGCCAAATAAGTTTACTTAGTGGAAGAACTCCTTAAAAGCAAAGGTGCCGACGACTCTATCCCAGGACGAATATACTCGATATTGCAGTTCACTGCTACACCACGACTTTGAGGATGTGAGGGACTGGTGGCTGGCACCTGAGCAGCAGGCTATATACCCTAATTTGAGCAAGATGGCTCTAAACTTGCTTTTTATTCCTGCAATGAGTGCAGAGCCAGAACGTCTTTTCTCGTTTTGCAAAATTACAGTTACAGATCGCCGTAATAAGCTTTCAGTAAAGGTGATTGAAGCCTTAGAGTGTTTAAGGTCCTGGCATAAGGTAAAAGCCTTTGAATCAGAGGAAGAAATAGGTGAATAGGAGTTGGAAGGTAGAGGAAGAGCAAAAGGATATATGAGTCACGTGTAATTATACTCTAGTATCCCGTATTACGCCGTATTACGCCGTGCGTATGACAAAGGAGGTATATTACTGCAGTACTATTCAGTGCGTATTTGTGGGAGGAATCTGTACTGCAGTGGTAATAAGGCATCAAATTACTGCAGTAATTACGGCGTACACACTACTGGCTACACTGGAAAGGACAATACTGGAGTGAAAATCATGGATATAGCGGTCCCTGGTATGCACTTTCACCAGAGGAGCGAGAGTATGCGCAAGTTTACATGCTCGGATATCTTATGTGGTATATTTTTGAAGGTGTCGGGTCAACCAACAATGGGCTTAACCTTGAATCTTTCCGCGAGGAGCCTTGCAACCAAGTCTTCCCCGAGTTCCGACGCAGTCCGGCAAGAATAAAAGACCTTATTCGGCGATGCACCAAGGGCGCGCCGGAATGGAGAGGCCGGTACCCGAGTATTGTTTGCAGGGACAATCTTCTCTGGCCGCGTGGGATGACAGGAATAAATGGGGAACCTCATGGCACAGCAGAAGACACTCAACGAGCAGCCAAAAAATGGTGGGAAGAAGAGATTAGGGATGCTGAACAGTTTCTAGTTGCCAGAGTGAGAGAGAAAGAGGGAAACAAACCCTCTGTTAGGGGTCAGGATATGCTCAAGCTTATGGCAGGTCGTCCGAGCTTAAAAGAAGTCTTAACATGCATTACAGACGTTGAAGACAAGCTATTATAATAATAAGCACCCCGCCACTAAGTAATCCGCGTTTTATAGCCTTAATAATCACTTTTTTTTATGTCTATTACATAGGATATTACTTGAGCTTTTGAATCGAATTGTAGTTTGATTTTGAGTTTTTTCATGTCAACTACTTCTATTTCGCGAAGAGGCAATTATGGGATGCAGGAGGTGTCCATTGCTTTATGCACCGTAGGAGACACTTGGAGGGATTAGGCATAACACCGCAATATGCATCCTTTTTTTGGTCCCGGCTGTGAATTTCGTCCGACTTGGATGTCTTTCCTTCCTCGATTCTTGAATTTGGCGTCGGAGCGTCGCGAATGTCCTTCCAAAGGTTAAGCGGCGCCGCTATGGACATCCAGATAACCATCCGTTGTGTGTGAAGGAGAGGCGCCATTATCAATTTGTGCTGATTCATCAAACCACCCTTCAATAAAGCGTATGCAATGGAAGCCTAAGCCAAGCTACAGTACAAATCTTAGCTAGGTATTTTGGTGTAAAAATTAGTAGCTTGGCTCTCAATACCTTATCCACCTTGCTGTTGCTCCCTTTGTGTATATGTTGTATCGTTCTCGTCGAAGTTGAATATTTCGTTAGCTGCTCATGCCACCGAAAGTACTCACCTTTTAAAACTCTAATCATTGAATTTGTGCTTCGAATGCCCCTTTTCTGATCAAACCGTTCTTCTTGCTTTTTAAAGGCACTCGAGGACCGCAGGCGAAATAAGCCTAACAGCACAGCTGCCGCCTGATCAGCTGGTGACCAATGACAGATATGACGGAGCTGCTTACGATGGAA
This sequence comes from Bisporella sp. PMI_857, assembly GCA_021307315.1. Lineage (NCBI taxonomy): Eukaryota > Fungi > Ascomycota > Leotiomycetes > Helotiales > Helotiaceae > Bisporella > Bisporella sp. PMI_857. Next base: position 121,695 of record JAJSPD010000066.1, read on the forward strand.
CAGGAGTAGACATCCCAATATCGAAAGAGTCTGGGATGCGGGATTAAGTTCAAGAGATATTTTGAGCTGCCTTGAGGAAGACGGGAAGATGAGGTAATGATTATTGTTCTTGACTATTTGTCAAGATCTATCACTGCCTAGCTACTTGAGAAACCCAGCTTTGAGCCTGCTCATAGTACACATTATTCAGTTACGAAGAAATTGAGTCGATTGGGTAGGAACGCTGAAACGGTACTGCACTGAAGATGATTCTGTTAGTACCCAAAAGTCACCATTTGCTTGAGAGCCTAATTTAAACATTGACTACGGTTCCTGTTTTCTCTTCCAGTGTCATTGGCGTTTAGAACTTCAACACTATATGAGCCAAGAGACACCGTGCTGCGTGCGGTTGCAGCTGTGCATTCATAGACTGCAGATGATCGTTAACTTATCACTAGCCCTGTTTTCAAGGAATATGGTGTTGAAAATACCAGCACATACGAAAAAGATTGTAACGGATTCATGCAGATTGTTTGATGACTGAAATACCATGAGCTAAGTAGAAACCGGTACCTGATATTTACCGGTCTGAAAGTTTAGATGCCAGGAATTGTCATGTATCAAGATATTCTTAAACCTGGGGGAAACGAGGATCATCCAGGCCTGAAGCAAAACGCGGACACCACCGGACGGGAAATATGCGGGAGCACGGACACGGAGGCGGCGCATGATTTTGGATGTTGGATTTTGAGAAAATGAAGAACATCATTGAATCGAATAATGCCTTTTTTTTTTTTTTGGTATTCTGTACCACAAGCTCAAATAGGAAAAGGCATGTATGTGCCTTGTTCTTAGGAATCTGTAAATGAGAGGGGAAAGAGGGGAAACAGGAGAGACAGGGGGTAGAGAGGACTTCGGTCGGTGGCAGCAAGCAAGGGAGCTCATCTTTTCTTTTTTTTTCCCAGCAAGGTGTATAGTAATTGATTGTCGCGGTTTCTAGGTGAGCTCACTGCCGTGTTTAGTTTGCATTTTTCGAGTCATGCCCTGTTGTACACTCAAAGACCTTTGAAAATTCAAATCATTTGCCCGCGCTGCCATGTTGAAAAATCAGCGCCAGCCATCCTTGCGAATGCGACGGACCAGGCCTCGTCCGGTCAGGGCTTGCGCCCTAAATTAAATAAACCCAGATGCCAAATTGTGGCAAGCTTGCTGCTGCTACTGCTTTTTTCTTTTTCATTGTCTGGAAAAATTACTCACTCCAATACAATAAATATATATGTATATCATTACTCTGGTTTCCCCTTTTGCTGACACCGTAATTTTCATCAGACCCTGAGCCGAAGGATTGCCCAGGATTCGCCGCCTGACCATTCATTACTGTACAATACGATTTCCCCCCAACTTCGGCAACAGGCGTCATCATTCTCGGGTTCTGCGCACCGACCTTGTGCGGCTCTCCCCATTACAACTCGCTGGACCTCTCCTCAATCCTTTATCGCTCCTCCGAGCGCTCTCCATCCTTCGCATACTATCAGACTCGCGAATCAATCAGCCACTTAGCCTTCCGATGCTAGTGTTAGTATAATTGTTGTTTTTGAGCTGCGGCTGCAATTCGACGGCCTTCTCTCCTCCAAGTCTGATCGTCAATCACAAGTCGACTGCACTTCTCTGCTCAGGAGCCGCAGGCTGTGATAATGGCCGAGTATGGTCCCGCCCACTTCACCAGCCATATGGAATATTGTCGCTAACGCTCTCTTCAATTTAGCTTTATACCTGTCACAGGGTGGAATCACCATAATTATCCCGGCCCGAAGCATATACGAACAGAATCATACTCGCACAGCAAAGCGCTCCCTTCCGCTGCTCCTAGACCCGTATCCAAGTCAATTTCTTCTTCCGCGTTGCATACTTTGGCCGTGGTGTCGGGAGGGTCCCCTCTGCATACGCCCCGGCGTTATGATGATGAAGACAGGAATCTCAGCACACTCCCAGATCCTCGAAGTAGAACTATGTCGCCTGCCAACGATAATAGCCCATCCTCGCCCTCACAGCACCCAGACCTGAGCAATGAAGTCGCTACACTTAGTAATAAGCTTATTAACGCGATAAACCACCAAACAAACCTTGACGATACACTCTCTGCTACGCGTCACGAACTCGAAGCATCCCGAGAACGATGTAGGCAGCTTGAGCAGCAAACTCAAGACCATGCTGACCTTTTGGCGCGGGGAATTCTAATCCAGAAGTCAAGTGCGGAAGCCGAGAAGAATAAGCTTATTCTGGACCTTGGAGAGGAGAGGAAGAAGCGCAGAGAAGTGGAAAAGGAAAAGAAGGCGATAGAGCTAGAGCTCGAGAATCTAACTACAGCACTCTTTGAGGAAGCCAACAAGGTAGGCAATCCCTGTGAATCTGGAAATTCATTTGCTAACAATCCAGATGGTCATATCGGCAAGAGAAGAGGCGCAAAAGGAGTATGACATCGTTCAGAAACGGAACGAGCAACTAAAAACGCAGCTTGCAGACACGGATAGTCTGCTCAAATCCCATCAAGAGCAACTTGCGGAATTGAAGCAAGTGATGGAGCAGATGACTGCTGACAGAGACGATCAAACAAATCCCACAGCGCCATCAACACCTGGACTCAGTAAATTTGACAGCAAGGACGAAACATCGGAAGATGCATACGCTCTTCAATCTACATCTGCACAGGAAACAATTTCTCCTACATATCCGACTAGTTTCACCCATCTGCTGCACACAGTTCTTAGAACAGATCTTTCAGCGTACGAAGATTTCACAGCGCTTCTGAAGATGTCAAAGAATGTAATAGGAAGCAGAACATCCAGTGGCTCATATGGGTCAATAGGTTTGGGACTTGGTTTGGGAGGTTATGCATCCTCAAGCGCTCATCCTACAAACGGATCTACGTCCTCTCTTGGTACGGCTGGAACACTCGGATCAAGTCCAGTGACCCCAACAACACCTGCATCATCTGTCAGTGCCGGTTCACAAAATGGCCCTAACTCTCTCACCCCTCTCAAGGAGACCAAGTTTTACAAAAGATCACTCGCTGAAGACATTGAGCCCACGCTTAGACTTGACACTGCCCCTGGTCTATCTTGGTTGGCTCGAAGAACCGTCCTGAATTCAGTTTGTGATGGAACACTTATTGTGGACCCTATGCCTACATCTACAAAACCTCACTTGTATGCATGTTCATTATGCGGAGAGATAAGAAAGGACTCTACGCATTCTCGAAGCCATCGATTTCGAACAAGTGAGAACGAAAATGCGCAGCGATATCCCTTATGCAAATACTGTCTAGGCCGTGTACGATCTACGTGTGACTTCTTGGGCTTTCTTCGGATTTTGAAGGATGGACATTGGAGGGCAGATGATGAGGAGTCAGAGAAAGCAGCCTGGGAAGAGAGTGTCAGATTGAGAGAGCAGATGTTCTGGGCCCGAATTGGCGGTGGAGTGGTTCCTGTCATTCATCATCCGAATGGCGAGTTGTCGAAGAGCCCTCGCGATAGTGAAGATATGCGTAAAGAGGAGGAGAGGAAATTGAGTGAGGAATTAAAACAAACGGGTGAGATAAAGCCAAAAGATGTGACGGCATCGGTAGAACAAACACCGGGCCAGAGCACCAAGCGAAGCAGCGAGGTCATCGATCCAAGCAGCAATGTAGAGGATTCGGAGCAAGCGGATATTCTGGTTCTTAGTACACATTCAGATGAACCGAAAACCACAGAGATACCTACCAATAATCACGAGACTATATTAGTCTCGGAATCATCATCTAATGGTCACGACTCAGGCAGATTGTCGACCCAGTTAACGGCTTCGCCACAAGGGAGCTCACCTTCTGGTGGGGAAGCTGACGGCGTGAAGCGCCTTTCTATAACTATTCCAGGGTCTTTCGACTGATTGCAGTCAGCCAATTGTATTGTAATATCTATATGCATGGGAAAGGGAAGGGAGTTCTAGGCGTGGAGGTATGTAAGAACCCGGCGGAGGCGTTCGGGCATATCAGATACCAGGTCTTTTTTGGGATTGCCTGGTTAGTTACTTGGCTGGACATAATTAACTGGGCGGTGGATATGAGCAAATGCTCGCTCATGAAGAGATGTGATAATATAGATAAATAGAGAAACTGGAAATGTTAGTATAACATGTACGCAACCTAAGTTTATCTTGCAATTAGCTACAGAATCGTGATCTTTAAGAAAAAATATATACAATCGAGCCTAATACTGTAAAGAGGAGCAAAATGGACATTTTTTAACTCAAAGTATGTCATCTCAATATATTGATTCATCAATCGAGCCTCATCCATTTTGATTGGCTGGGATCTGCTGGGCTTGGCAAGGCTGATTTCTCTCACGCGACGAGCTTGACAGCATGTTGCCTGGCTTTTAACCAAATCAACTCCACGCATAAGACGTCTTGCTGGATTATTCGAGTATGGCTCCATCAGCAACGAACGGCGATGCTCTAGCGGCACTTGAGGAGATTAAGGCTCCAGCGGGTGTGGTTTTGCCCCCAAAAGAAATCAAAGGTGCGTCTCGAAAATTTATGCCTAAGATGGTATCAACTAACAACTTCGCAGCTATTCTTGAAAAAACAGCAGGCTATGTGGCTAGAAATGGCGCAATATTTGAAGGTAGACGCGCTTATAATGGTGTTGTTCTCGAGCTAATGGGAATAGATCGCATTCGAGACAAGGAACAGCACAATCCGAAGTTTTCTTTCCTTAGCGAGAACGATTCGTATCATGCATATTACATATGGCGACTGAGCGAGATCAGAGAAGGGCGTGGAACCGCAGTGGCTGCTGGACGAGCTGGAGAAGCTGCTGCCGAAGCTGAGAAACCCAAAGGTCCCCCTGAACCCCCAGAGTTCCATTTCTCAGCAAGGATGCCGAATATCAGCGCAAAAGATCTCGAAATTGTGAAGTTGACAGCACTATTCGTCGCAAAGAACGGACGGCAGTTCATGACGACGCTATCCCAGAGAGAGACAGGCAACTATCAGTTCGACTTCTTACGGCCGAACCATAGTTTACATAGCTTCTTTCAGAGGCTCATCGATCAATATACCGCACTTCTGAGAGCAAGTGGCATCGATGGCGAGGGTGGCAAGCTGCAGCAGCAAAGGATACAAGAATTGCAGGCCAGTGTTGACAATAAATTCCATGTCCTTGGCCGAGCAAAGCAACGCGCAGAATGGTTTCAGTTCCAGGATCAACAAAAGCAGAAGAAAGAAGAGGAGGCCGAGAAGGAGAGGTTGACATATGCTCAAATTGACTGGCATGATTTTGTTGTAGCAGAGACTGTAGTTTTCACGGAAGCAGATGACCATGCCAACCTTCCTCCACCGACGACGAAATCTGACTTGCAATTCGCGTCCCTAGACCAAAAGGCTGCCATGTCCATTGGCTCGAACTTCCGTATTGAGGAAGCTATGCCAGAAGATACCGATTTTTATAATTCATATAACCAACAACCACAACAAATGGCGCCACCACCAGTCCCTCAACCCACTTACCAACCATCCTACCAAGATACCCGAAAGAAGACAGAAGAAGAAGAGGAGGAGGAGCACAGAATTAGGGAAAGAACTGAAGCTAGACAGCGCGCTCAACAGGCGCAGGTAGAAGCAAAAGGCGGAGCGGCCCCGATGAAGATTAAGGAGAATTACGTTCCGTTGGCTCTGCAGCGGGCTAACAAAGCCAACATTGTCATCTGCCCGAACTGTAACACCAAAATGCCCGCCAGCGAGCTCGATGAGCACATGCGAAGTAAGTTAACCAAAAGTCCATATGATAAACATATGCTAACCATTATCGCAGTTGAGCTCCTCGACCCTCGTTGGAAAGAGCAGAAGGCCAAGGCAGATAGCCGCTATGCATCTACTAATCTGTCCACGCAAGATGTCGCAAATAACCTCAAGCGATTGGCAAGTCAGCGAAGCGATCTGTTTGATGGCGTTACGGGTCAACCTATCACGGAAGAAGAAGCCGCACGGAGGAAGAAGGCAGCGACGAGCTACGACGGCAATCCAGTTGAGAAGGGCGATAGAAGGATCGACATGATGCAGAACGTTAATGTGGAGGAGCAGATCCGAGCGTTACATCAAAAGTTTGGAGGGAATAGGAACTAATGTACTTGTACAGGTGTATTGTTAGGTGGGCGTTCACGGATGGAATAGATGGGCATACTTACCATACCGCAAAAAATCATACGCGGAAGCCTGGGAAATGGTAAGCGGTTGATTGCTCTGTATTACGAGAATAAATGATTTCCAGAAACCCGATGTTATATTTTCGAAATGCGGAAGTGTTCTCAGATCCAAATCAGTTGATCGACCATACCATAGCACAAGACACCACAACACATATCCCTCTTGTCCCGCAGAAGCATAGCAAAATAGCGAAGAAACCGTTGTTCACCATACGAAGTCTTACTACCCCTACCATCAACCCATCTTCCTCCACCACTCCATCCCCATCCACACCCATCACCAACCCACCTTCTCAACCCCCATTCACATCCCCGTCCTCGCTCGCCACATCCTCATATACTCCAGCCTCCAAACCCCCATCCCCAATCAAACCCACACTCCCGACAACTTACTTCCCCTACAAACCCTATCCTCCCATCCTATCCCATCCCATCCTCACCTCCACCACACTTCCTCCTCTTAACTTCTCTCCCCCACCGTACCCAACCCCCCAGAACCTCGTCTCCTCAAATCGAGTTCTCCTCAACACATCAGCACGACCCCCACACAGCCAGCACGAATTTCAGAAAAGAAAAGAAGGGGAGGGGAGTGGCATGAAAAGGGATAACCCACCCATCTTCTCCCTCCCGCGCCATCAGCTCCGCGCGTTCCCGGCCAACGGGTAAAGACGCGTTCAGAAGCCCGCATACACATCACCGGCGGGCGGTGACAGAGCGGCAAGTCCGAAATTCGGCAGGTGTTTGCCAGGTGGGTTTACGCTTGGGTGGTTTGCCGGGCAGGGACCGCGCTCTCGAGGCGTGCAGGTTTTGAGCGATACCGACGGAAGAGGGCAGGGGGGAAGGTTGCTCATAGTTACATATCGATGCCTTGGCTGGAATTGCGATGGGTGGCTGGCTTTGGGGGTGCTTGTGTACGGGCTCGTTTATTCTATTTCGGCATCGGCGCGGATCGAGCATGGGATGGATTCTCTTTGCCCTGAATGTGTTGGGTAAAGGGGGGTTACGTTTGCTTTTGGTCTCGGCCAAAAAGTGGTTGCGAGCAGGAGGCGGTCTTTGCATCTTTCTCTATGACAAGCTGCTCAATACATAGCAATACCTGCGGTAATTTTTCGCACTCTCGAATTGGTTATAGTGATCAACATCCCGGATCATGTAGGGAATAAATATCTGAAGGGTCACATTGGATATTACGATATCAGCCTTGTATTCTTCATTCCATCATTCCAAGGTATCGTTACATCATATCATAATCCTCATTCTCCCTCCATCCATATTCCAATGTCAAAATTCTCAATATATACTTCGAACTTCGCTCTTAGACTTCACGATAATAGGCTCTATCAGAGCTTAACCAAAATCATATCCAAATCCTTTCTATAAAATGGGTATCATCCACGTCCTGCACCAAAAAGCGTCAAGCTAATACTCGTATCGTTTACCCCGATAACTGGTGTTGGGTCCCCCAACATCTCCCACCTCTTTAATGGGAATTGTGCCAGCTTCTCTTTTTCCTCCACTTGTCCATTCGCCCCCATAGCCTTCTCCTTTTGGCTCAACACCAACCACCCGCTAGGGTTCGGGGCTATACTAAAAAGGTACGCAATTCTAGGGTCCGAGGTCGTGTCGCGCAGGCCGCGTATACATTGCTGTCGCATATCATCAGGAAGGAGATCGACAAGCTGCAGCCCAAGATCGAACGCCCGCTCAATCATGGCGCTGATGACAGGTGCCATAGGCTCTAAAGCCTGAAGCTCGAGAATAATGGCCGCAAGAGCAAGGAGCGTGCGGGCTCTACTCTCATTTCCTGCCTTGTTTAGCTCAAAGGCAGAGGAGTGAATCGTCGCAAATGAAAGCAGGAGCGGCAACCATTTGTGGAGCATGACTTCCTTTAGTTCTGTATTGTGGATATTGACGATGGAGATGAGCTGCCAGGTATTGTTGAACGTTGTGACCATTTCAGATGATAAGGTGCTATTTGGTGGTGGCATCAAGATGCTGTACGCCGTAGCTTCGATTATATAGAGGAGATTCTCTGCCTGCTTTACACGCTCTGGCATGTTTATTATCCCGTCTGTAGTCTTTGGTGAAGGAAATAGCGAAAGGAATTGCGTTTCAGCACGAGATCGAAGGTGCTGAGCAATTGATATGTCGAGTAAAGGGACAATACATGTCCAAGTCGTATTTCCCGTCGCAACGGCCATCTCAATAGCTCGATCAAATGCTTGTACATGACTTGACACGCCCCCCTCAGAGTTTGCGCTATTACTCTCAGCTGTGCTGAGCATGGAAGAAAGCTTCAAGAGACAGAATGGTAACGTGAAGTCATCGGCTAGACTGAGAACCTTCTGCACAGATATTCTGATCGGCCGTGATAGAGAAAAGTCTGCTGTTAAGAGCTTATCCACCAAGGTGGAGACGTTTTGGGATTGAGGACTTTCCAGGGCGGTCGCTTGGAGACAAGGCATGATTAGGGTCTTGGTTGTCAAATCCGTCTCCGTGATGGCAAGTCTCTGTATGAGATTGCGGAATTCATTTTCTTCAGAGACGGCATCGAAATGCACAGGCTCCTCAAATGCGCGCTGGAGGATACGTAGCACCTCGGCTGGCTGTTCGACTTGTAACTGACTCTGCTTGATGCGTAAACGGTACGTCTCCTCGAGCGTCATGGCATTGTTTTGATTCTGCTGAGAGACAATGAGCAGCTGAAGCATCTCGTTTGATCTTAATTTCGCAGAGAGGGTATCCCCGGAGGCTAATGCACAGATAGTAGCGACATCTTTCAAAGCAAGGCAACCCCAGCTTATGAGAGGTCCAAGCACATCCATCATGAAAGGCCGGTCATCCTTTTGGAGATAGTTACTGACCCACGAAGTCATGAGAATATCGTACTGCTGCGTGCTAAAAGTCCGTAGTCTTGTAAGCAGGAAAGCACAGGATCGATATTGTTCAAACGACTTGCTCCAGCATGCCTCTAAGTGCGATATAATACGCTGAAACAGTCTTTCCAGAGTGGCTTGATCCATACTATTTCCGCTTGCGAGAATTTTCTCTATTTCGTCAACAAAGTCGACTTCAGCGTTTTGAATTACCCCTGCCATGTGATCAGATACAGGTGAACAAGCATCTACTGCTGTCCTATCGCTTCGATTGAGCTCTAGTGCGAGCTGTTGTGCAACATTAGCTTGCTCTGGAATCCTTGCTGCGAGATCCGACATAGATGCCAGGAGTACTCTTGGAAACGAAGCGTCCTCACTAAGAGCCCGCAGACGACCAACAAGAGTCTCAAATAAGTCATCCAACGCCCCAATAGCTGAGAAGATATCTATGTGCAGATTAAGAGTGTCGGCACATGAAGCTAGGATCTCTGGCTCGTTCGAGCATGTGACAATTTTCAAGATATCGGCAAGCATTGAATAGTCTTCGCTGCTTTCGAGATATTGTCGGATTGTATTAAAGTCCGATATGGTGATTGCGGATGTGCCGCCTCTCACCGGAGAGTCGTCCCAGTCATCTAGTGGAGGAATTGTTGGTTGTTGCATCTGTATCTTGACTTTCTGTCTGAGCCAGAGGCCGATTTCGGACTTGATACTCCGGTTAGAATGGCAGGAGTCTTCATAAACGTAATATTTAGCGGAATAATCTTTCGTCTTAGGGTGGAAGTCTGTGTTTCCAGGCATTCCAGGTAATGCTTCGGATAGAGACATTTCAACCTCTTTGATATTTTCGCCTTCGTCATCAACCATAAAACCAACACGTCTGAGCAGGGTCATACGGAGAATGCGTACACTCTCATTAAGATTATGTGTTGGAAGCTCCACCAACAGCCGTGTAGCGCATGGCCCGTCCTTATCCACATCCTGTATTGTGTAGAGTCCACCTCTTGATACGAGCCACTGGAGATATGTTGCCACCGAGAAGTGATCCGAACGTGCCAATTCAGAGATGAGATGGTATAGTGTATATTTGTCACGCCAGGTTTTGCGGATTGCCTCGTCACCGGTCTCCTCCTGCTCTAAGAACCCGATTTCACAAGCCTTGGAATCTAGAAACTCGAGAATCGAATGCGTGATATCAACCCCATATCGGGCCCACTGTCGAAGAATTCTTGTCCCGACGTAGATTTTGGCAATCCCAGGGCGGTGATACGAAGTTGCCCAATCCAAAATTGTCTGAACGAGGATGCCTTTATCTTCACCCAGGCTCCAACATCTCTTTGCCAACCCCTTGGGGAATGACCTCGACAAGGTTGAGTCAAGCAATCCAATGAGCGTTCGCCGAGTCGATGAGCCATTCCTGGTGTTTGTAGCCGAAAGTTGTTGATTTCTTCGTTCTATTGACTCGATTACTGTGGAATATCGTTGATCTTCCTCCGCCAAAATAGACTCAAGGATGTCTCTCTGTTTAAGCCAATTCTTTGGTGATACAAAGCTTTCTGGTTTTGACACCAAGATTCCCTTCACCAAGCTCTTTAGTCGATCAGAGAGAGGAGCCAAAATATCACTATCCGGAGAAGTGTGAATCTAGTAAATGTTAGCAAAGTATAGTCAAAAAAAAGGGCGAAAGAAGGCTGACCTCAGCCAGGTGATTCATTAGAGCCGTCGAAAGGCGGCGCCCATATTTCCTGTGCCGCAACAGGTCTTTCCAATATATCTGAGTAACCAGTAACCAGATAGGCAACTTGACCTGAGGGCTATTCTCTAAAGATATTACAAGCCACTCCATATAATGCTCGCGATCCAAAAGATGCTCAGCGTGAAAGTGAGTCGCTAATCGAACCCTAAATCCAATTTGTTAGCATCGAGGCCATCCATAGATTGTGAAAATCTTACGCATAATTTATTTTGCCTTTAAAATCCTTCTCCCCAATAGAATTTACAATACTCTCCACAAACTGTTCTACACAGATCGTAAAATCCCGAATCCATTTGGCTTCGCCACCCATGACAATGGTACCGCCGGCACCTTTCCTCCTGAAAGCCCTAAGCTCATTCGCCCCTACACATTTGGCCAGCCATACAGCTCTGTCGATAGGGATGCTTTTGCTCAGTGACTGATCAAGGAGCACCTTTCCGCGTATCCCATGGGGGATGGACCGGCTCAGCCGTCGCAACGAAATAGTCGGGTTGGCCAAGTCTTTCAACCATAATTCTCTCTTGTAGTCTACCACAGTAACCCGCGGTGGAGGCTTGAAAGTGGAGCTTGTCTTGATCTGACCATGAGACCTTCGTTGCTCGAGAATGGTTGTGAATAGAGTCGACAAGATCGAGAGATTGGATCCTCTGTCCTTGATCCCTTTGCTTATAGCTGTCTTTCCAGCACCAGTCTCGTTCTGCGACATCTGCGACTTATCGTAGTACCCATGGCGGATAGCGGTTTCGGTATATTGGTCTTCAGGGTGCTTTCCAGTCCAGGGAAAGAAATCAACAACACCTGATTTTTCATCCTTCTCACGGTCGTCACCTATTTGAATTAGCGCAGGAAAGAGGATATGAAGAATTCAACATACCTGGCCTCATATAATGAGGCGCAATTGATGGAGCGTCTAAAACATACGGCTTCGGCCGCGCGTCCTTCTTCGCAACAGACACCGGTCGCGCCTTCTCAATCACAGATCTCGTATGTTGCACCGGTCTCACAGGCAAAGGCATCGGCTTAATGGCAGCCTCCACATTCCCTCCTTCCGACACCCTCGGACTCAAATGGCTGCCACTCGGGACATCAAAGTGAAGCTGCGGTCTTCCGCGCGGGGGCGGCGCCAGCCTCCAAGCACTCGTCGGCGTAGCATTGCCCGACAGTTTTGGGCTCTCGACGAGATGCGGACTCCTCGAGTCACCCGATATCTCCAGCTTGAGGCGCGATCCACCATTTCGGGGGAGCGTTCCATAACGTCCCAGCGCAGCGTCGTCCTCGAACGGCAGGTCCCCAAAACTCTCGCCGGTGGTCCGCCGCACAGGCGAGGAGGGAGAGAACTGCTGCGAGAGGGTACGATTTGGCGGAGGGCGCTGTACGATGTTGGCGCTCAACGATCGTTGGGGTTGTCGCTGGGACCCACCCAAACCGGGCCTCGTGGTCATGATTGTGCCATTCCGAGCTGAGATAAATTCGATTTCAAGTTGAAGATGGGTTTGTGAGTTCGTAGATGATAACGTATAGTGGTGTATTCAAGTTCAAGGGTAGGGTTAAGGGTTAAGAATGGGGGATGGAAGTTGGGGATTGATGTAAAGTAGGGTTGTCGATGTCAGGATAGGTAGGGCGGGAAGCGGTTGTCTTGCACTGTAAGAATTGGAAATGCCAAGATACATATGGGCTTTGGAGGTTGCAAGGGTTCACCAAATTCGGGTCGGGATGCGGGACGATGGGTGATGGGCCAGGAAGGAGAAGGAAGAGAGTGAGTGGGCTAACCTAGAGTGGGTAGTTATGACAAGAAAGGGATGGTCAGAATTGTATACTTGTGCTCTGTTCCGAGGAGTGCCGTAGGACAGTTGTGTTGTTATGATTATTATTATTAATATTGCTGCTGTTGTTGTTGGGTATACGATATACTGATCCTGTCTGACATCTTGGACGGTAAAACATATGAGAGGAGGGCCAGATCTTGTAGCACACCAAAATTACTGTATCATCTACAAAGACTGAAATGATGTATATCGCTGTCTCTACTGTTCCAGCCTATCTAACCCCCTCCCCCCCCCCCCCCCGGCGATTAATCACTATATCAAACACGCAGCGGCACCGCACAAGCACGCAAGCAGGGTGGTCCGGAAGTTCAAGATCCTGGTCCCGCAGAGATCAGCCCTTTTCGCAGAATCAGCATCAGCACCAAGCATCAGCACTGAGCCACTTTTTCGCTGACAACCAGCACACCAAAAAAAGTAACCTGAACCCCGAACACACCACCCACCGCCATGCCATACCCTACTCGGGTTACGTGACGTTCCACACATCCATTTTCCCTTTCACAGATTCTTTGATAGACAAGGCGAGTACAGCGGGGAGGTATACGATTAAGCTTTCGGTAGGAACAGGGGATGGTTTGAGAAATTTGATCTTTTTTTTAAAAAAAAATTTATTTAAAAAAAAGGTATTTTTGCTTCTCCTCCTATTAATGTAATGCGCCTGTTGTGTTCAAGCCCCGATTATGATAGAGCGGCATACGGCAGCCAGAGTGACACGAAAGGCTCTAGAGAGGCGTGGCAAAAATATGGAAGCTGGCAATGTATAATGTGAGGCACAACATCATTGTCATTGGCCAGATACTTTCCGGTTGAATGCTTTTTCAGCAGTCCCCTTCCCCAATCTGCATTTGGTTATCAGCAATACATTTCGGGGCCGGCGTTCGAAGGACGTTTTTGACAAGCCGGGCAAAGAGGGATAATTGTACAACTGTACAAAAAGACCCTGTACCTGCATTTGTTCTCCTCGGTTGCTGAAATGGTACTTTCCGGACAGTTTCGACAGTGAGCTGTTTGGGGCTGAAGGTGAACCCTTGCCTGTGAAAGAAAAAGAGTTCACTTAGTAAATAAATGTCCTACACATCAGACTTTTTTGGCAGAGACAACTAACTATCAGAGAATATCAAAGACACTCTAACCTTGAATTGGAGATTCAATAACTGTATTATCTGGGAGTATGAGTATTCACGGTGATTCCTCGAGATCTCCCAAGGCGGGGGCGGGCTTGGATATAAGTTGCCACAATGAGGAGAGTAACGCTGATTGCACTCGCAACCTCGAATGACAGCTCCCATAGACAATCAATCTTTCCAGCTTCCAATGACATAATTTCATAATCTCATTTTCAAACAAGCCACCTCGCAAAGCAAACCTCCCAAGGACGACCTCTCGACCTCCTGACTTCCTAACGTGGGGGGGGGGGGGAGGGAGAGGGGGTGAGGCAAATCTTAGAGTTGAAGTTTGAAAACACCCTGTTCTGACATATTATAGTAATCTAGCGGCGTCCACCTATCAAGCCCTCACCACCATCTCCAAACTTTTATCTAAGCGAACACTGATTGGTCACGCGCTTGCTTCAACCTCGCAATATCAATTGGAGTTCCCATTAACACCGCAAGCCTTTGTCAATCCACCAGCAATCATGTCCACCAAGGTAGATAGACGGAGGCCTGACCTCAGTATGTATATCCCCCCCGCTTCTGCGCAAGCCACATCCGCTTAACAAATGCTGCCAGTCGTGCCATACCAAGCTCCAGCTTCAAAGGACAATAGCAGCGACTTCTCCGGCACCCTGGGCAGCACGTTGCCCATGGCGGCAATGTTTACCCGCAACAAGTTCGTCGGCTGGGCATCTGTCGTGTTCTCTATTCAGAGCTGGTTGGGGGAGGGGAGTGAGGCGAAGAGCAGTGGGCAGCCGGCGTATTTCGCCGTTGGCATGAGCTTGATGAGCCTTGTTGTTGTGAGTCCTTTTTATCACCAATTAATGTCGTGCTGGTGTCGGAGCGGATTGCGGAAAGTGCAAAGGCTTGTTTGGATTGTGCTGATGTTTGATAGACGTATCTTCCGATGTTTCTACCGCCACCGCCCAATTTGAATCGAGGGACGAGCACGGAAGCTCCTGCGCCTGTGAGCTTGTAAGAGGTATGGGGAGAAATGATTGGGGATGTATACTATAAGCGTTGCCTCTGGACCTTAGGAGGATGTATTATGGATAAACTAGCTCAAAAACATTGAAATCTTTCTACGCAACATCTTTAGCATTGGTCTTTCGTCTTATTACGCAGGGGTTTTCTGAGATGTTTTCATATCTGCACGGTGGAAATACAGTATACCCTACTGAACTTGTTTGTGATCTTGATGAGTTACAAGTGTCGCTGGGCCATAGCGCGAAAATCTCTAGTATGATGCCACCAAGGGAAAAGACACAATTTTGTCGAAACGATGATAACTCTCTCCGATTTTGAATGTTACACAACAGCTGGCAAAGTTGGGAGTCACTGTAAATACTCTTTTCTTTCTTTCTATGAACGGGTATATAATGACAAACTCTAAAATTATGGCACTCATAAGATCAGCTTCCAAGTATTTTTCATGATGTCTTAACGGCGTCCTCAAACGTCCGCCCTGTCAACTTCTCGAAAGCCTCCCTATATTTTTCGCTCGTCTCCTTCACCACATTTTCCGGCATGCTCACCCCTTGCTTTGCTTTGAGCCCTTCCTTCGACAACCAATCCCTTAACCCCTGCTTATCAAAGCTGTCCTGCTCCCGTCCAACCTCGTACTTCTCCTTCGGCCAAAACCTCGAGCTATCCGGAGTCAACACCTCGTCGACGAGCACAATCTCGTCCGTCTCCTCATCTAGGCCAAATTCAAACTTCGTATCCGCAATGATAATTCCCCTCTCGGCCGCATAATCCCGAGCTGCTGTATAGATCCTCAGTGCCAGGTCCTCAATCCGCTTCGCATATTTGACGCCGACAATCTCAGCAGCTTGCGAAGGATGAATATTCTCGTCGTGCTGCCCGGCGGGTGCTTTCGTGCTAGGTGTGTAGAGAGGTTGCGGAAGGGCTTGCGAATTCTGCAGGCCAGAAGGCAGGGAGATGCCGTGGACCGTGGTTGTTTTGACGTATTCTTTGTAGGCTGAGCCGGTGAGGTAGCCACGAACTATGACTTCAAGAGGGAAGATCTTGAGCTTGCGGACTTGCATAGAGCGGTTGGCGAAGAGCGCATGCTGGGATGACGGGATTGCGGATGGCAGAGTCAGGGTCAAGACTAGAACGAAATTTTTAGCACGGGTGCTTGGGGAAAAGGAAACTATAAGCACCCAATGAACTGACAGTGAGTTCGCAGATTCGGGACGAGAGTTGTGAGAAGCTCGAACCAATGCACAGACATGAGGGTCAGGAGAGCTCCCTTGTCAGGTATGCCCTGGCACAGAAGTCAATATCGAGTCTAACCGGAGGCCCGGATCCTCCTGACAGTGGAAGCGGCATAATGTTTTCGGGGACTTACATTCTCCATAATGACATCGAAGGCTGAGATGCGATCCGAAGCCACAAACAAGAGGGTCTTGCTGTCAACTTCATACAGATCTCGGACCTTGCCCTCTGCGACTTTGGGAAGGGCATCGAGAGAGGTGTTGGTCAAAGTTGTACCACCCATTGTGTTTGTTGATGATGTTTGAGGGGGATGAAGTTTTTCTAGCAAACAGAATGTCCCAATTGCAGGATTATAAGAACAATTCCAATGTAGATTTGAAAGGAATTACATTTGATCCTGAGGTAAACTTTCTGCTGGTGATTTGAGCTGATCCGGGGCATTTGAACCCCGCCTCCCCGCTTTCGGGGCACTTTTTTTCTTAATGCCAAGATACATCACTTGTCGGAGGTGCCCGAAGGGTCTCCCTTCAAAATAGTTACAAAAGGAATCTTACATACCTAAACAATACTCTTGGCCTTAATAGTAATACTTCTAACTGTAACCCCTTTTGCCTATATAGCGAATGCTCTTTCTATTGTTGTTATCATGTGATATTAGACCTGGCTAATGCAATCTTAATATGTATGAAAAATAGGCTAGTAAGTATAACTACGAGTTTATGCATTCAAATAATTAGCAGTAATACCCCTTTTTACTCTCTATCATTAATTGTTACAACTTGAGATTGTGCGAGTTCCATGAAGAAAAACGTAGGTGACTATAGGTTATATATCGCCAGTGCTATGATGCAGCTACTTAAAAATAATACAACCATTCTTTGTTGAAGCTTGGCTTAATCTATACTGACGTTGCTTATCTCTAAAAGCTCTTTCAAAACTAATAGAAAACTTTTGAAACAAGATTTCGAGAGCTTGATTGCTGAAAAATGATGTAGACAATGGACATAATGCACAAAAAAACAAGCGTTTGTGAAAAAAGCGCTGCTACTGTTCCATTATTTGGCGACGCACAAACATAATAAAATTAGCTCTAGTATCATACATTTTACCATGCGGCTTTAGGCTCTCTAGCTGTACAAAATATTCACGCACTAATTCTGCAGAGCCCCGCAC
The DNA here is from genome assembly GCA_021307315.1 of Bisporella sp. PMI_857. NCBI lineage: Eukaryota > Fungi > Ascomycota > Leotiomycetes > Helotiales > Helotiaceae > Bisporella > Bisporella sp. PMI_857. The sequence goes on from JAJSPD010000066.1 coordinate 138,921, forward strand.
GCGGATTTAAGAGCTTTGCACAGCTTCCACACTGTTATGTGTTGTAAACGGGTAAGCTTATATCAGCCCTAGCAAAATGACCAGCTTGTTGTGAAAATACTGTTCCAGGAATTTACTGTCCGGTTTGAATTTGCAATTATTTGGCTTTATGTACCTCTGGGGAGAATAAAGTTAGGGATTGGGATGGGGCACTCAAATTTGCTCAAATTGTTGCGTCCACAGAGCGCACTATGCAATTTCTTCCCCAGCGGATACACAAAGCATGATCCGACCGTGAAGTAGCTTCTCTACTTCTGCTCGGTGTATAAGGAGCATGTGGTAATGTCTCTCAAGAGCGGCTATTACAGTTTTCGGCAGCGTCGCTAAAGAAGAAATTGCAACCAATCTGTCCGACTGTTCCAAAGGAAGAATCGAAGGCTGAATAAAGAGATGCTGGCCTTCGCAACATTGCTCTACTCTGTAGACCATAGACCTCTGAATTTAATTATAGACAAGACTATTCCAAGTGCTTCAAAGTCACCCGACGCATCCAGCTCATCAAACGCGAGTGCTGCAAATTGTTAAATGTTGATGTATTTTACGTAATAAGAATTTAATGCTACGAATTCCGAGGCCAATCGCCACTTAGAACGACGGTTACTGGAGAAATTCTTGGAGGGCCGGTGTTATAATCTCCCATTACTGGTTACCAAAGGAGATCACGCTCCGTAGGGCTGCCTTTGGAAGTGTCACCCGCTCCCGAATATCTACATATTCGTATTTCGGATTTATGCAGACACTCGGCATCACTACCTTAGAATTCCAAATTATTGAGGTTATAAACACGCGTCAATGCTCTAAAGAACTTCAAACTTTCAAAAAGAACAACTGTCAATATGAAATTCATCACTTCAGCCTTTATCCTACTTCTCACAGCCGAGGTCCTTTCTCTGCCTACAGGAGACGTACGTATCAATGATTTATTTGAAGCACGAGTTGACTTTCATAGGAAACCGTCGCAAAACTTCTGGCTAGAGATTGTGAGTGGGAGTACGGCACATTTTATTGTCCGTTCAATGCATGCACTATCCTTCTCAGCAATGGCGACTGCTGGTGCTGCTCCTGAACGGAGAAGTTACGGAGGCTCGGAAAACAAAATTTAGAAAGTGCTTTTGTCGGAGTGGCTGTTAGGGTACTGGTCTGGAGGTCGAAGCTATTACATGAGTTTAAGCATTTTAAATCGAAGGGGCTATTGGATGGGCTAGATCTAAAGACCCAAACCTAGTTCTATTGAGAGCGAGATCAACACTCCATCTAGGTTTATTGTAGGTATAGTTGAAAATGGCTATTGCAGTAGCTACTAGATGGTCCTAGGCATCGGTTGCACAATCGGGAAGGGGTAAATAAGTAACTAGATCCCTCGTATCCATTCCTTCTATACCTTCAACATTATCAATAGATTTACCACCATATTTTACTGAGTTGACGTGATAGCGTGTGACTATATTTATACTGTGCATCAGGGATGGTAGGAAATTACCTAATCGTTTTCTCTCCAACTTTCCGTGAACATGTTGCTAGAACCCAATAATCCTCATTGTGATAGCAGTACATAGAACCAACTATACTATTTAACCAGATTCTCACACGAAAAAAACACTAACAGCTTAGAGAAAAAACGTGTTGATTGCAGTAATGGCGCCTAGGTGGCCGCAGTTAAACAACGGACCCGAACATATAACCATATGCAGCCAGCTGCAGGCCGTAACTCCGGAAGGCTGGCTGAGAGAATGGGGGTGAGAAAGAGGCTGATGAATTATTAGCGCAATTCCAAACGAACTCGGTGATATATCACACTAGTATTACACAAAGAAAGAAGTCTTCAGGGGTTATAAGTGCAGTAAAGATGGCCCCGGATAAGCTGCACTTTCACCGAGCGATGAGATCACGCGTCATCTACCGCCCTTATTTAAGTGCAAGACCTCGTGCTACTTTAATATTTGTGCAACCTATGGCAATCTAATGCTAACTTTTATCAAGTAGTAGACTAACAAAAGTAATGAGCTGGCACAGGTAATGGTCTAGCACACGTGGTTATCTATTGTCAAGTAGAGTAATTCTAGAACATAGGAATAGTCAATCCGATGAGCGAAGTCAGTACTGTATTGATAATAAAAACATATTCCTTCTACAATACAAACGGTTCAAGATACAAATTAACTTAGTTATATATATAAGTTTAGTAATTGTAATAGCTTGACTAACAAGGCATGCCAGCCATACAGCTAGAAAAGAACAGGTATCACGTGTGTACAGCTGAACAACTTAACAGGTAAGGCTCCAAAGCATGAGCAATATTGATGGCATTGTAAGAAATGCCGACTGATGCTATATAATATAGATTCACGCTCCAATTACTCCGATAACTGCTCTGTTCCTGCAAGGCTCCACTCCGCTAGCACGCGAGGTTGATTGCCTTCGTCAATAGGGATCTGTCGTCACCTAGCCTATCACCACGTTTAACTTGGGGAAAGTGCAGAATTCTAACTTGGAGGTGCATATAACGTAAGTTAGATATCTCTCTACTGATATTGAAGTAAACTACAACCAGAAACTGACACGCTGTAGGCCGGGAAAGTTCGCTCAGCCTCTTTCTTTCCACAATGAATGTGCCTTTAAATTCCTGCAATAAACGACACGAGCCTCTATGCCCCTCAAATATTCAGACTAGCGAACTCCAAGAGATAGTATTATGGGCTAGTAAATAAGATTAAAGGTGCAGTTTTGGGTTACGGGCGCAGCGGGAAGAGGAAGTCCACAACTTCTGTACAAACAACGCATCCACTTGGAGCTGATGCACGTCCCAGACTAGTTGAAGTTTAAGTTGAAAACAGTGCTGTTGGAAAGGAAATTTGTCGGGAGCGGCTGTGACAACCTTGGTTTTTGTACTGCAGAGCTATCTGGAGTGATAGACATGCAAGTAACCTAACTTATAAATATTTCGAGATGAATTAGTAATATTGCAACAACACCAGCAGCAAGTAGCTATGCGCCACATAAATGTTTATTGCATCTCATCGTTTTACATATGGATGGAGTTGTCATCTTCAACAAGACTTTCGTGCCTCCTTTTGAATACGCATATATATGATAGTAGATCCAAAAGGCCATTCATTACAAAGTCTTCAAACCAGAAAAACAGCTAATGGGTATTTCGAAAGCCAGTGGTTGATCCTCCGCCAGCTCGTTGGGTTTCTGACACAGAAGTATATTATAACTCCCAACAAGCTAAACATGTCTCGATGTTTACTCCAAAATAACCTGAGACGCTCGTATGAAAATAGTCTTGAGATCCATGTACGTCTTGAACCTCTTTTATAGTATCTCTCCGCGTCCGTCGAGTTTCTGCTGAGCCACCACGATCGAGATTCATCCCTTTGAAGCTCTAGATCGTCTTCACGGATGCCTTGAGCGACGGATTTCCCATCCTGGTCGGAAAGATTGTATGTAAATGGTCTGCCTGGATTGACACGAGAAACCACCCCTTCCTTAATCGTCAAGTGCGATCCATACCCCGTTTTGAAATTCCAATCGCCTTTATCACCGACGTAGTATTTAGGTTTGGGTTGCTTTTTGAATTTTATGGTCAGCTTGTTCTCCTGTGTTATTTGTTTCAGTCGGTTTATACCTTCGTATAAGGCTTCAGTGGCCATTTTCTCGAGCTTTGGTGGCGATTATCCTTAGAGTGCCAGTTTATTAGTCACAAGGAAGCTTGGCTCTCAATTAGAGGACTCACTTTGGTAATTTCATGGAACCACCTCATCATCTAATTCGAAAAATGCCGTGAGTATCAAGATAAAGTTACCAATTTCCTGGCGATTCTATTCCGCAGATTACAATCACAGATAGAGAATAATGCCACGTCAGACGTGCTTTAATGATTATTTTTCCCCCCATTCCCCTTTGAGGAGAGGCGCCATTCAAGTGTGCAGGTGGCTTTTCAGCTCCTCGGCTTTGCCCGGTATGAAGGTCCATTCTTACAATGTTTGCAATCAATATCTTCAAAATTCTAAATAAGTTTAGAACGAAGTTTTATTACGCCTAAAGTAGCGGTGATGTCTGATCTAGAGAGTGGAGAGGAATCTCCGTACGTGGCGTCCTCTTTACCACAGCGTCATGTCCGAATATTTCAATCATTGAGCCTTCGCCAATGGCCATGGAAGCATCGTTCAAACTTGAGCAATAGCGACAGTGAAGTGGCCAGTGACGTTGAATGTAAGGCATTTCCATCGAGATTCACCAAAACAAAATACTAAAGCCCAAAGTGGACCATATTATACCTGATGACGGTAATCAGGTTAGAGATGGTTATCCTGCCTACTCTTTGCTTCTTGGACGCCACTCTGAATTCCAAACTTTTCGTCGCTTTCGAACCCTACGCATGCGCATACTTCTCATCAAGCAAGATGAGATCTCTATACTTGAAGACGAACTGAGCAAGCTCGATGAAGATGAGCAAAGTGAGATGTTCCTGGGAAGTTCTCGTCAAGATGCGAACCAAGCAAGGAGATCTGTTCTTAAAAAGCTTGATGAAGGATTCAAAACTTACGGTGTGAATTTATTTTTTACAACTAGTGTGTATTTGAGTATATTTTGACAAGGGCTGCATTTAGATGACTTCCTCCAACGAAGCCAGTGGGCTTTGAATACACCAGGGCCGGCATTGAGGGATCTCCATTCGCAGCTGAATTGGCTCTGGGCAAAAGGGTCCATAGCTCGGAAAGAAATAGCATATATCAATGCTGGGGACCGTGAGCTACTAAATATAGGACTTGTCAAAGACCGAGGTATGGCGAAAGTTGCCCATGTCGTGGAAATCTTAGTCGAAAACCTCTATCGACTTGGTTACAAGGTGAACATCCCGAGTCTTCTGATAGACTTGGGTTAACATGATAGTTTTCCCAGTTCTTCTCTCATAGGTCTATTAGCGGCTCAGACAGCCTGTCAATCTCGAATGCATTCATCAGAAGCGCTGCGCGAGCTCTGGCTGCCTCTTTGGCTATCATTTTGCTGCTTGTACCAGTTATTGTGTTGAACGCGGTGACAAGGACGATTTTTCGATTCATTATCCTGTTTGTATCTGCGACAATATTTGTTTTGGCTGTTACTATTGCCAGTCAAGCAACCTTGGGAGAGATCTTCGCCACAGGAGCCACCTATACAGCCGTTCTGGTTGTTTTTGTGTCGGGAAATGGGGTTTCCGGCCAGCCTATGCAGAGTGCCAGTCGAAATGTTTCGCCAACAAACCAATAGAAGATTTAGTCTATTTGAACACTTTACTGGAGTCTTTACATCCTAGAGCAAAATGTTACAACTTTTGACCATTTATTTTTCTGCTGATACCGATATCGAGTTTTACTATACCTGTCTTCTGGCTATGGGTTATATTTTGAAGTTATGAGTTTTAACACAACTATGCCTTGTATCGAAGAAAAGGCTCAAATTCCTGGGAAGGGGGTTTATTTCATGCTCTGTAGTACACACCAGTGCTAAAATACTAATCCCAGCTTGCTTGTGCTGACTTTATGTTGAGCAAGACTTTCTATCTCGCCCTATTATTCACTTACAATCTTTGCGAATACTATCTGAGAACAAATAGTTAAAAGCAAGGATAATCTTCTGGATCTTTCGGGTATTGCTGATTCTAATTCCGCTGTCCTTATGTTTTGCACAATTAACGTAAACTTAGGTCCCCTAATCAGATTTACTTGAGTCAATAAGCTTTCACAGACGCACCACAAGATGATTGTGAGAAAGCCATGAAGGCAGATTTGGCGCATGATTACCCAGAGGCGTTAGAACCCCAAGTTGATAAACTGCTTCCGTATAGCAAACGGACCTAATCCAAGGATGCATTTTCTAATTAGAATTAACGTATCAAGTTTTCCAGCGAAGAATAACTTATAACTACATTACTCCAGACTCAACGAGAATATGGTTATCATGTCGAAAGTTTACAGCTTTCGGGACGTACTATAACTGCTTGGCACAACTCAATGTCTTGCGCTCCCATCCTAGGGGTGTCAATCTCGCCTATTGCCATATTACTCCTAGTACTCTCAAGACCCTCATTGTAAAACGAGGGGCAGTTTCTGTTTTCAGATAGTAACTTTTCCTGGCGGGCTGGGAAGAGAGCTCTTAGGCGTCGCAGAAGTTGTTCAGTTGGAGATTTGAGGTATGGAATCGAGGCCGCTGTGATACCAATCACCTCTTCAAGCTTACACCATAAAGCACCAATAATTGTGTTGCGGAGCGGGTCAGGATCATAGTGGTAAAACATGCTATGTGACAGTCTCATAATCGCGGCCATTGTAGCAGTAAGCCCCATCGACATAAGTATGCCGACAACCACCTTTTCAAAGACCGGCCTACGTAACCGCCAAACAAATGTAAGCGGTATTAGGGAGAAGGTTAGGTCAACCCCAACGCTAATCCCTAACACAGAGTAGTGTTAGCCATCTTATTATGTTCTATTTATTTTCTAGAGGTTCTTACCGGTGTATATATAGCCCCAAATTGCCACTGTTTCCACTGGCCTGCACTTTGGGTTGCGGACGCCTTCCGGGTCCCAGTTTGCGCGGACTGGGGTACAGGCAGTTAGCGTCCAGGTAATCCCGAACACAGCGACAAAAACTTGGGAGGATATTATTCCCCACAGTAACCACTTCCAGGCGCGACCGGTTTTGAGTCGAAGGAGCAGAAAGGCTACAGACACTCTCATCATAGCCAGTCCCAAGTACCATGCAAATATTTGCAACAAAAAGTAAAATGCGTTTTTGGTCATGTCTTGTTTAGAGACGTAAATTACATGCCGGCCCACTCCATACTTGCACGACATGACTATCAATGCATAGCCCACGATGGAACAAACCTGTATTAGGAAGTTGTTAAGTTTGGAAGTTTAAAGATAGAGGAGACTCGAGTACCTCGGCTAAAGTGATAGAGTAGTCGTCCCAGCTAAGCTTATTGTGAGGTCGAACACGTGAATATATTCGGGTAACATAGATGGGGAAGCCTATTCCCATGATAATGCCGACTGGGACAAGAAGTTTGGGTGCAATGGAATCGTTAGGAGGTTGGCTAACGGGAATATCCATGGTCGTATGAGAATAATGGAAAGTCTAATTTCTCTCGAAAGGCAACTGGCAATGGCATTTAGATAGTTTAGAACCAAATTGCATCCTTCGACCTATATAGAGAACGAAGGCGATTTGAGCCTAGTTACCGGATGAGTCTCCGCGAAGGAGGCGTCTCGGAGACGGCCCGTATTGTCATAACACAGTCTTCTCTTCGAGCAGTGTGATTGAAAGTTATGAGTGAATTGAATTGAATTGTCTTACAACTATGTCCATGAGAGCGCCGCATGTGAGATCTGACAGAATTGCAAATAGGAGTCAAGTGGCTTTCATTAGAATTGGGGAGCTGGCAATACACACAAGCGAGACGGTCGCCGAATGGAACTCTCACTTTCCCATTACCGGCTACACCACCGCCCGTACCAATAACAAGCTCTGAAAACTCAAAAATAAACAATTTTATGATTTGCCCTTAAATTTTCCCTTTCCGCAGCACACGTACCTTATATCTCAACGGGAACAATTCTGTACGACGTGTTTAATGCGCTAATTCAAGTTCCACACTTGATGGGCTAATAACCATAATTGAGCACATTAATCATTTTGTAGGAAGCTATGATTATCAGGTTGGTTATTGAGACATTTGTGGTTGAAATTGGCCGTGGCTTTTGGCGGCGTTTTCGATTGGTGTTGGTGATACGAACTGGGGTGTAAAACTAATGGTAGATAAGGATGTTCTGGCGTGCCAATCATCGACCGCATATAGTAACACGGGTGGAAATAACCTTCAAAGGTTCGTGCGGCTGAATGAATCCAAAGATCTGGGACGATCTGAGATCTCGGATGCGGGATCCGCCCTTCTGATCATTGAAAGAACAGATGCTCGTGAATATCGCAAGCTACTTAGTCTCTTAAAGTTTTTATGATTATTTTTGAATTTTCTTTTAAAAAGAAAGCGTTTACGTGGTCTTAGGCTCTCGGTCACCCACTAAATAAAGTTTGCCTACTGTACAGTAGGGATGAACAAGTTATGCGTGCAATAGTCCTTTACAAGCCCCACCTTTCTTCTGATGCACGAGTCAACAGCAGCACTAGGGGTGCTGGGACTCCGAGCCAGTGTTAATCGATGAATGCCAAGAACCTAACCTGACCAGACTATATTACCCGTGCCACCAACGGAGAAACCCGTAACGAGGACTGTACTTTTAGTTTTGCTTTTGTACATAGCCTTATTATTGTTAGGAAATCTTAGTTACTTATTTCGATGTTTGGGGGATACATCGCCTAATTTTAATTTTTTTTTAAATTTTTTTTTAACAATGAATCAGCCTAGTTGTAATCCATATCCTCGCATTTTGTCAAGGGCTTACTGGCTCGTTCTTGGGAGAAAAATGGGCCTTGATTCGGCGTTGTAAGTGTGTCGAAGTCAGCATTTATAAAGCGCAATAGCATATTGACCAGAAGCTGTTGCATTTTAGTTTTTGACAGTTATAAGTCGGGTTTGCGCTTGGCGCAGTAGTAAAAATAATAAGAAAATTCGACATCACACTCTTTGCTTTATATTGCTTCGTTTGTATAAAGTGATATTCCACTTCTCTGCATTTTCGCCAAGGTTCTAAAAAGTCACATGTTCTAAAAACGTTACATTGCAGCGTTTAGAATTCCTGAAGCTGTAAGCGTTGCAAGCCTAGACAAGCTTTTGATTTTCGACCGAGCGTCAAAATACTGAGACATTCTGGGGACCCCCTGGAAACAGAGCAGAGAGGGGAAGATCACTTTAAGCAAGTCATCTACTTGGAAGGCTTGTTACTTTGAAAGCAATCGACGATTGCTATCGTACGGTAATACTAACAAGGTAGAATATATAGCGTACTTCGAAGAACAGACTACGTATTAATGCATAGTATTCTTGGGGGTTTGTGTTCAAACCAGTATTTATAAAGCGCAATAGCACATTGACGAAAGGCAGCTACTCTTTGGTCTTTGACAGCAAGACCGCCACAATGATTCAGAATCACTTAGTGGATAATCCCGCATTACTCGCCTCTACAGAACCACCAAATAAGCTTTATTCGAGGGGTAGATGGGTAGATGGGTGGAGGGGCGGAGGGGCGGAGGGGCCACAGGGGATACGTGTAAGTAACTGCCATATGTTCCATCGAATATCTACAATAGATTTATTAGGATGCAGCACAACCTATCGCCGTTTAACGACTTGAAATACCAGTAGCTGAGGATTCCAGTTAATCTGTCGATATAGGTTGTCCAGATGGTGGCTCCAGCCGAGAGAGGGACCAGCACGATCATTATCATCTCGGTGTTGATTGTGTTGGCAACGGTTACTACAGTGTTAAGATATATGGCTAGGATGAAGAGAAGACTAAATTTGGAGATTGACGATTATCTCTGTTTCGCTGGCATGGTCCTGATGTATGCCATGTATATCGAGTTGGTACTCTGTAAGTATTCCTAATGCTCATTTTCATAGTAGCTGAACTGACCACCAAAAAGGGTGCACAATCGGCCGCCTCGGTACTCACATCCAAGATGTCGACGAGAAGACATTGGTGACCTTTGGAAAGGTATTATCAGCTGGGCTGGGTGTATCACTAAGTGCGATACATTTAGTACAGGGCAATACTAACCAACTCTCACTAGATCTTTTTTTCGAATCAAATCATCTACTTCCTCCTTATCCCAATCATCAAGATCTCAATCGTCTGCTTCTACCGACGAATTTTCCAAACAGATAACTTTGGTCGCATATCTTTAGCCGTCAATTTGGTTCTAGGACTCTGGGGAGCTGGAACTTTCTTTGTTTGTGCATTGCAGTGCCAACCACTCTCAGCTTTTTGGGACCTTAGCACCAGAGGAAAATGCATCAGGCGCGATATTTTCTTCATTGTCACTCAATCATTCAATATCCTTATGGACTTCGTAATCATGGGCCTACCACTACCAATTATTTGGGGCTTAAAGACGAGCTGGCAGGACAAGCTCGCTTTAAGTGGTATATTCGCCCTTGGTAGCTTGTAAGTGCCCCATTTGCATACCAAGAAACGCCACTAACTCCTTCAGTGTCTGCTTCGTGAGCATTTATCGTATTGTGCTGATTTCCGCTGGCTCCCCAGGCGATGCTACTTGTAAGCAATATCTCCTTGAAAGACATTCATCGCTAACTGTTGCTCCTTAGACGAGCTCTACAAAGCTACACTATGGACACATATCGAACCTGCTGTTGCCATAATTTGCTCTTGCCTGCCAATAATTCGTACTATCTTTCCGAAAGGCACATTCTCGAGTGAGCGCTCCAAAATATCACCCTCGAATCGGCAATACGGCAGCAATTCCGTCCATGGCAAACATCCTACAACGGCTTTGGCTCCTGGAAGCCAGAAAGACAAATCAGTCTATATCAAGATGTCTAACGTCAAGGCATTCGGGGCTGAAAATAGCAATGAGCAATTAGTGAGGGACCTAGTGGAAGAGAGGGGTATTGTCATTCAGACAGGTACAAGACTTAGTTGTCATCATTAACGTCATAGAAGGCATTTTATAGACATATTATTTTGTATTTGTGCCACATAGCCTGGACGCATGTAATGCAAGGAGATAATTTCAAGTAAAAGCAGCGAAGCTTCATGTAAATGTCCATCATTCTGGAATTACACATCATCTGTTTATCGCGGGAGGGAAGCATAGAGGTGATAGGCTGAACGTGGAATATATCACCCTAGTCTGAATGAGGAAAACCTCACAGAAATTCCTCGTTGCCTCTACGGTGCTTTTTTTTCCCTTTGGCCCAAATCGAAGATATTCTAAGGTTCCAATGTTTCATTTATTTAGACGGATCCTCCGAGGAACCTTTGTAACAGATGGACGGCACCATAATACTTTGGCAGACATACTAGGTAATCTAGGTTTGTGCTTGTGCGTCCTCACAATGGTCTAAAACGCCGGTTCTTAGTCACTGTCTATCATCGATGGCGTATGTTCAGTGTATATTGGTCCTTCTAACTGACTTTAAATGTGTTTGGTCATGAAGGGCATGGCTCAAGGCTAGCCCTTAGCTGCATTTTGACATGGGCTATGTAGGTCAAGGTTCACCACCAGTCTACCAAAGTTTCACGAGGTTCGACTAAAACAACTGCCGGAATTTCCGTGAAAAGCTATAGACCGTCCTAGAGGAAACTACTCAATTTATGGGACAAGGGCGGGAAATTCTGCGCTGAGATTATGCGGAATTGTACAGCCGTCTTGAAGGCAGTCAGGGATAAATGGGTCATAAAGGCTCCTTTCATACTTATACTTATATGTCCATATTGTTACGTATCTAGTGCGGTCATTGTCGCTAATAGTTTATTGACGAGATTCGAGCGTTTTCGAAAAGTGTCTGGTAATCAGGCCAACAATTGGGGTGTTAGTTTGTGATGTGTAACTCGTGAGGTGCACAGAGGATGGATCACGTTAGAAAAGGGGTAATCTCTATAATTCGCAATGCTGAGGCCAACCGCAGGTAGTCGTTGTTCAGATACTCTATATAGCACTAACGGCTTTAGTCCCATATATCAAGTATCAAGACGTGTCAGTCTGCTCACAGCAGTTAACTACCAAGGCCGCATTATAAGTACCGAATCTGATGGCCAGGTGTCCAATCTCAGCCACACCAGCCCAGTAGGGTGGAACTTGACACTACTGTAAGCGACCCCGCCCGCCATGAAAGCCTGTCTCAGAAGAGTACTAACGGGATCGACAGATCATTTCAACAGATGAAAATGCGGAGAATGTGGCTTCATTTGGGCTAGTCTTCAGCATCGGCAGATTGAAACGACGAATTATACTTCTGCAGACAGCGGGAAGAAGCAGCATTAATTAACAGTGATATTTCTAGCGGGCGAATGAAATGGGCATGTGTTAAACCACCATTTCCACAGGATGTGATAGGCAAAGCACGTCACCCCCCCAATTGACCACGGCTCGGAATTCCTTTATTACGAACTTGGAAGGGCTTTATTGTGCTCGAGTGACGTTGGTTTCATTGTTGTTCCAGCGCTGAATTCGCGAGTCAGTATAATGGCTGAGGTCGTAGCGTCACGTGCACCAATTCCGTGTCGCAGTTGTCTCGTACTGCACAAGATCTCTGCTCTTCACCGCAACCTTATTACAGATTAGACCTTGTCATGACTTGCATTTGCAAGAAAGTTTAATACACAAAAGATCAATAGTCAAATTGGAAGCTTCTTGTCCCGTGCCGTAAGTTAGACCCCTGGTCGATTGGGAGGTTCCCCATCCATACAAAGTTCAACTGGTTGTCTGCGTCTGCCGCTTCCAATGAACCAAACGTGCGCAACAAACCACAAGCCCACAAGCCACAGGCAAGCTGATGGGTTGACGGCAAAGGTAAAAGAGTCAAACCCTAGCGACTATAGCTATAATGGAGAGAAATCTGATAGTAGACTCCATACCCATATCAACATCCCCTGTCCGCCACCTAGATAGCCTTGCTGTACTAGAAACCGGACAGCCATGCACGCCAGCCGACCCCTGATCTGTACCCTAAATAAAGGGTCCATGTATTCAGGGACAAGCACGGAGAGGTCAGTACTCGTGGGTTACTTAACTCATCCCGCCCCATTTGAGGAGTCTTTCTGTCCCTTGCACATTCGCAATTCTGTTTTGTAAATGCCTGGGACCCCACGTCTAACGTTATGTTGATCCTTCGCCGCAACTCGACCACAACCCATTCCCAAGAGTACCTCAATGAGGAATCTGGCCATATTCTCACTGCAGCGTCCGCATTGTTTATCGTCCTCAATACAATCTTTCTGTCCTTGAGGTTCTACGCTCGATCCATCACCCAAGGGGGTTTTGGATGGGATGATGCCTTTATCGTTATGGGCTACGTTGCCAACATTGCACTGTGCATTGTTTCCCTCTGTACGTTGCCTCATCATTGCACGAACTCACCCTAACAAATTCGCAGTAATCGTCCCTTACGGCGGAGTGGGCTTGCATCAAGCCCACGTGGAGATGATCAACCCGAAGCTCCTCACTGGCTGGGCGAAAGGCATCCTCACCATCGAGCTGATCTACCTTACCGCTGTCGCTCTCCCAAAGATGTCAGTCCTGTGCTTATTCCTCCGCATCTTCACCACGAAGGCTAGCCGCCGCCTTACTCAATCCACCATGATCCTCATTACGGTGAACTGGTTCGCTTTCATGGTTGCTTCTTGCAATCAATGCAAGCCGCTCGCATATTGGTGGGATAGGACGATCCCAGGTGGGAAATGTTTCGATGTTCAGGCCTTCTACAGAATAATGTGTGTACCTAATATTGTCACGGATGTGATTGTCATGCTCCTGCCCATTAAATCTATCGTGGAGCTCAAGCTTCCAACAATCAAGAAACTTGCTCTGTTGATTATTTTCTTAACTGCTAGCTTGTGAGTATTCCCGACGATATCTGAACATGGTTAAGTGCTGATTGTTTCTTCTCCAGCGGGCTCGTCGCATCGATCATCCGATTCACTGTCTTCTTCAGGACAGACGCATTCACAGACAGGACTTGGGAATCCGTGCCTCTCGTCGGATGGTCCGTCGTCGAGGCGGGCATGTACCTTATTGCTGCCTGTCTACCTCTCCTCCGCACTGTCGTCGCAAGGCATACCCCCAAATGGCTGAAGGACAAGCTCTCCTCGACTCTCAAAACATACAGCGGCAGCAGGACCCAAGAAATGCCGATGAACTCCTTGACCGCCAAGACGACGGTGAGCGTCGGACAGAACAAGCAGATGAAGTATTCTGAGAGCGAGACGGAATTGGTGAAGGGGAACGAGGACATCGCCGTCACGACAGAGATCTCCATACAGCGTAGCGACCCCAGCTTAGAAAAGGAGCGGTCTCAAGAGACGAGCAAGTGGTCTTAGCTTGAGCGTGGTAGAGCGTAGTATCCCAGATCCATTTCTGCATATTTCATCCCGGCATTCCTTCAAACCAAATTTCTTAAAGTGTTATTTTTTTTTAACAAATAATGTCTGGGGTACCACACATACGAGTCATCAAAAGTCCCTATACCGCCAATTATTTGGAGGGTTTCTAGAGACACCACCCTTTTGCGATAGTGGTATATCAGATATATACTTACAAATAATAGCGTGCCAGATATACCGCTATAGACCACCTTACATATCTGGTACGCCACCACTTTGTTTGTATATCTCGGATATACCACTTTTCGGCCAAGAGGCTAAATCACATGACCCATATCGCATTTGAATCCATCCTTCTGTTGTAATCGTGTATCTTTGTTGTCGATATGGCACTCCACATAGGGTCTACCTTTCCCGATATCGCTACAGCAAAGCAAGGCGCCAAAACCTTTGTCGCGAATGCGCGTCAGCCTGCTATTTAATTTCGGTCTTCGTAAATTAGCGACTTGCCCCTCAAGTACACCTCACCTCATCGATGAGAACCTTAAATTGCCCATTTGCTTGCCCCTCCACACCGATATACGGAGTCGACTCCAAGCACTCGGAAAGGGTTTGCAAGTTTAACAGGTTCCAGCCATGCCGAGGGTAGTTTTGTCAATATATATATCAATATCACGTGATTGTATCTCCTGAACAAATATAGTTCCCGTTTAACTAATATAATTAGTCCTGTATACATTTTACATGGGAATCGCTTGAAGTGTGTGTTCCGGGTTATTCCTTAGACAAATATAGCAGTCTAAACCTCACCACACATTGCTAATACTACTACATGTTACCCCTTTAGGATGACAAGTGCAGAAAGGGAGCGGAGTACGCGCGTTAAAAAATCATAATTCTATCCAGTCTATCCCATCTCTACGAGACTCTAAAGCAGCTAAACATGCAAAATTCTAAATACAAATACAAAACTCCAAATCATTCACACATGCAAAACTCTAAAGCAAACACAAAACTCCAAAGCATTCACACATACCATGCAAAAATGCACCCAGATATCCCGCTACCAGAGTTCCATATGGGCCAGCCTACCCCGCGGACCCGCAGGGTACAGTGGAAAGAGACCTGCACTCTTAGTCCGCCAATGAACCGAAGTACTTAAGCAGAATCAACCTCGTCGATTGTCAATTTCATAGCCAAGCTGTCGCTGCCTTTGAATGTTCCTTTCTGGACCCAGTTGTATGCTTGGCCTGACTTCGTCACCGCGCTAAAAGTGGCTTCGAGGTTGACATCCAACTTGAAGGTTGTGAAGCTGGCGGCGCCGACACAAAACTTCCGCGCTGGACAGGCTAGAGTAAAGGTCGCGGAGCGGGTTACCGTCGTTTGGGTGAGCTCCGTATCAGACTAAACCAAGTTAGTGGTGGATCGATCAATATGAAGGGGCTAGGTGAAGATTTACCGAGGAGGGATTAACTTCCCAGTTAGTTGAAGCAGTAACCTCCGATTTAGCTAAAAATGGGATCGAAGCCTCAGTCTTGACAGTGACGCTACCGCCAACTTTCCAGCTAAGGGTGGTGGTGATAGACGATGACTTTGTCGTAGCGTCAGACGTCGTTAGAGCCATCGACTGCTGAATGCTTGAGTTGCGGTTATCGAGGATCACGGATCCGACAGAAAGGGTAGAACCTGCTCCTGACGGAGCAATGTTATTTGTAAAGCCGGAGTATGTGATATTGGTAATCTGAATAGAGGCGAGGTCATCGAGGAAATCGATTCCGAAAGAACCGAAAATGCCTGTGTTACACTGGGTGCCTTGGATTCGGGCAATGATTCCAGAGCCGACGGGAATCGAATTATCCTTGACGCCGCTAGGATCAAATTCAGGGTCGGTAAGAAAGCGGGAAAAGGCCTGGTAAGAATTTCCTGCATCTGTCTTGAAGCTAAACCCATGGACCTGATTAAAACTGCCCTCTTTGACAATGAATTCAGTTATTCGCTCATTCGCACCGAATTCAAAGACACCCGGTGCGGGGTTTGCCTCGTTTGGATCCTATAGTCTATAAGCTAGGTCGTGGGCATAAGGTATAAATCTCTACTTACGCCTGTAACATCCGTCTCGACCCCGGCGATGCTTTTCAGCTTCAACCCGCGAATATTACTACTTCCCATGGAAGCTTCTATGCTTTGAATAGGCCCATCAACTAGGAATTCTGGGCAGTCAGGAGAGGAACCGGGTAGATTGGGGCCATGCAGGTATGAGAGGAAAGCCCCATTTGTTGAAGTGAATTGTCTTGTCTGGAGTTGTGGCTCGGGCTCTCGGGCCTTGAGGGATGTGCCGGTGAGTTTTTGAACCAGATCCGCGATGGCAGCCTCGTCCAAGGGACCGTGCTTAACAACCTCTGGTGTAAACGTTGGTGATGGTGTAATGGTTACAATGTTGCTGATGTCTTGGCGTGCCTCTATGGCTTGAACATTGGCTGGGGCACTCAGGCCAAAGGGAGCAAAAAGTGCGGCAGCAAGACTGCAGGTGATACTGGTGCTTGTAAAGCGACCCATGTTGAAAATATTGCTTGGGAAAGCGTGGACTCGGAGAGTAAGAGATATATCGTGAATCAACAAAGAGTTTGACCACGTCAACGCAGTAAAGAATGGAGGGGGAAAAAAGTCAGTAAAGAGCGAAGTAATCTGTTGCTGAACGAGAGAGTAGACTTGAAAAGATAGTCAGTAAAGAGTGAAGCAGTCTGCTGCTGTTGAATGAGAGACTGGAAGGAGAGGATTGCATGAACTTTTATATATTTTCGAACAGTGTCATTGTATTCGGTAGTTGACGGCTACTGAGTAAATTGATTGCCATGAAAGCAGAACTTGGCATAGTATCTAGAAAGTTATTTTGCTTCATAGGTATTAGTCGTTTCAAAGCAATGTACCTAACTATCTGAAACTGTCCAAGCAATTGTCCTCTCCTCGACTTTGGGGCAGTTCACCTTGTTGCCAAGAACGAAGTGTACTAACGTCGTATCATTGATACATGGCGTATTTATAGCTTGGCATGCTAAAACGCGAAAGACGACTACATGATACACTTTTATTCTAGACACTGAAGTAATAGATTCTAGCTCCAGTATGGAAGATGGACCACAGGAAATAGAGAATAGAGAATAAAGTAGAGAAAGCAAAGGGGAGTCTTGTGACTGAACTCCGGGTCGTCCAGTACTTGCGTGTCCAGGCAATCGATAGGTCCCCATACGACTTCCCCCTTGGACCTAAAATGAAGGCACATCCGAAGGCGCATCTCCAATGCCAAGATTTCTACGAGGATTACTATGCAATCTTGGCGGCACCTTGTGCATCTCAGTGAGAGAAGTGCGGGAAGGTAACCAAACCCAGAGTTAAGCTTTCGTTCTTCCCCGTCCCTTCTCGATCGTTAGGATAGTTAAGATGTGCGGACGTCGGGCCGTGCATGTCATGCACGGGGTTACACTTAAGCTTTAATGTTTAACCTTCCTTACTCCACTGGGACAGTCCAGGACCCTTAAAGCTTATTTGGAACAGTTTGGTGGACACGGCCAGTGCTGCTCCTTCCCACCTCATACTTGAAATGCTTGGCGGTAACACTTGCCCAGAAATTTCTTGGTATTGTGTGTGGTTTTTGATCGTTAAACACCATATCATACATTTATTCCTCATTATTTCATCAAATCCATTTTTATGGCTTTTGTAGCATTCTATAACTTGGATTCCGAAGCTGGGGCAGGGTCAGCCACGAATACAGGGCATCTCCACTAGGAAAACTCGCAAATGCTGGGAAGTACAGTAAAGGTTACAGGGAGAGAGAGATAGAGAGAGAAAGAGAGAACGCGCACCATAGCTCGCATAATTCGTTACTTGCGCAATTTCTCTCCATCTCGTGGCCCATGCGAGATCCCAAACGGTTTTATTCATGATCATTGTCATTGCTTCGATGAAATAAAATCAGATGATCTTCGGTCGGGCCGACGAAGATAACATACTAATAAAACCTCAATCAATGCCGTAAGGCTTAGCCTCAGGGGAAGAAATAAAGTTCACCTATCCTAATTATTTCCTACAGTAGGGTAGATGATGGGCTGTGTAGCTAGCTTGATAGGGATTAGCGAAAACACGCCGTTGTTTGATTAACACACTGTCATTGGCTGGCTCGCTCATCGTTTGGGCCAAAGTTTAAATCCGAAGATGGCAGCTGGGAACTGTAAACGGAACCCTTCCCTTGTCTTCTCTTCTAGGCGAGGAAAGTCGATGAGAGAGAAAAAGAGGAAGTAGAAGAAGAAATAGAAGCATAAGCATAAATCCTGGGTTTCAGGTAGACAAGAAACTCTCCGTAAATATGCATCATACTTATCGAGGGAAGAGTAATCGTCAACTTTACTGTATCTGTGTAATATACTCTGGAGCGCGGTGTTAACCCCACGAGTTTGGGCGTGTCACTGCGCCTCCCCATGTCCCCAATCGGCCACCGCGAGAGCTTTTGGTTTGACACTTTGCCGGATACGGGGTCACGACAGTGCGTGGATCTTAGGGCTTGGCGTGGTTGTCATTTGGAACGGGACATCCCGTGATATAGGTCTACATAGTACATCTCTAGATGGAATTTGCCTGCTTGGTTTTCTAGCTTTGCTGCTAGTGAAACTTTGCCGATGAAAACATTCTGCTGTAAGAAGTTGAATGAGTGAACGTCTTAGTATATCGGCTTGGCATTATTACTCCATATGCTCCTGTCTCGTCTTCACAGCCCAGCTGACTTGGAGAACGGCTTGGCTTGAGCAAATCAAGCCGAGATAAACACAAGATTCCTTCTCCAACTGCCACTCGGCCAACACATTCTCGCTGAAAGTAGTTTGCATTGTCTCTTCCCCATAATCTCAGAATATCGGGAACGAACTAGTGTTATCTATATTCCTGATGGGGATTCACTTGGCATGTATCCCACGATGTTTTAAGAAGCGCATAGGCAGTCGGCACATCTTAATCAATTGATACAGCTGTGGAAAAAAGTCGAATTTCATGATCCCGAATAACACCTAGCACTAAAACTCATCCCTCTTAGGTCGCATATGTATAATCATTGGAATTACTCCTCTCGAATCCGGAATGCAACGTCCGTTCCTGAGCCCTCTCTCTCCTCCTCGACCTCAGTTGAATTGTACTGCCATTGTCTGATATTTCCGTTCTACTTTCTCTATAATCTCCATCCTCACTATCTTCAAAACATCTCATTATGTTCACCATTACTACAGTGAAAAATTTGGCTGTACTGTGAAGTCCCGTGCCAGTGTTGCAGTTTGTTGAATGAACTATGTTGAACCGCAAAAAGCAAACGCTTATGTGAAAGTGCTATTGCGCTTTATTAGTCTGACAAACTAAGTTTAATAATTTGAACTTGGTTTTATAAAGACATTCTCATCAAAGTAACAGGAACACTTTATGTGAGTTAATTGCCTTTCTACTATGGATTAACACACAAAGTATAGAATGTCTCTTTCGCATTCTGATCCATGAAGGTGGACTTTTTTCCCTAAATGCCTCTTTCCAGCTCAATAGCTGACCTGTTTCGTCCTCCGGGACGCGCCCAACCAGACCAAGACAGTCTCCGCACGCATGAATATGAATGCCATGATTCCGATTGGATGAATCTTCTCAGGTATATTGGACTGGCCGATTCATGTTGCATCGACCCATCGTGTCCTGCTGTGCAGGAATATGGGCGTTGCACCGTAATCGATTTTTCGCAAAATACATTTTCTAGAGACTAGTCACTGCAGGCCCTCCACATCATATGACATAATAGATAAAGACAGTCGCCAGTCGTTTCTATTTCATGTGTCTATAAGAGCAGTGACAGTAGAGTGAAACTGTGTTGAGCGGGTTCGGAAAGCTTTCCACGGACTGGAGACTGATAGGAGGGCACTTGGCACAAGCTTGACTGCCTGACAGAAGCGTACAGCAATACAGCAGTGTAGTATTGTGGGCAGAAGATGAATAAGGACCGGTGGCGATGTACAACCCCACGAAGTTTTCAACATACGGTATTATTGATGGCGAGCGGATGGTGTAATGAAAAACGTAAACTTAAGCTTTAGATAAATATATCTAAATAACTCTCCACCACTGCTGTCTGATCTTTTCCATCTTCAGAGCCTCCGGTCATGACTCGAGAAGTGTGTCGATATAGCTTGCCCAAAAGCGTTTCTTAGATTCAGCTGACTGGCGGTAATTGAGGTAAAATTGAATGGCATTAACCCCTCACATTGCAACGTCCACTATAGGAAATCTTTCATATACTTTAAGTGAGTGAAGAATATACCGTCTCCACAATTCACCTAGTATTCACAATAAGTGAGAGGATCGCTACGGGCATTTATAGAGTTTTATGCCTAAGGCTAGAATCAAGGCCATCCAAGCACAGGTTTATTGGCAAGAAAACTGTTTAGGCATCACTTTTCACGTGATAGCATATTCAGCGATGTGCCCAACACCATCCTTAAATGCGACAAACCTCTCTCTACGATAACTTTAAATGCCAGCTCCTTGTTTGCCGCCACCTTTCAAACTGTACGTCGTAATGGATACAACACATCCCAGCCTAGGCCAGCCGCAAGGATACGCGTGTCGGAAGCTCAGAATTGTCGACTACACCTTGGACGATGCTGATCTCGAAACTCGATGTCTTCTTGATAATGGACGGCACAAAATTCAACCGCGGAATTCGGTTGGCCAACTAGACGTGCTCCCCCTAGAAATTGTTACCGACGTTCTCGTTGCACTTGATCTGCCTACGCTGACTGCCTTTCGGCGTGTCAACCGTCGTGCAATGAGCCTTGTTGATTCACTGCATCAGTACGGAACGGTGTTAAAGCATTGCCCCAATGTCCTTCGCGCCATTATTAGCATCGATGCAAATTACTTTGACTGCAGGTCACTATACAAGACACTCTCTACCAGTAAGTGTGAAACCTGCGACCGATTTGGTGGCTACCTTTACCTCATCACCTGCAAGCGCGTGTGCTACTTTTGCTTCACATCAAATCTCGAATATCTCCCAATATCAGCCACGTATGCGGCTAAACACACTGGCCTCTCGAGAAAGGAACTCAAGCATCTGCCCCACATCTTAAGTCTACCCGGAAGGTACACTGCGTTCGACAAGCAGTCCAAGAACAGGATTATGCTCTATGATTGGCAAGTTGTGCTTAACAGGACATCGAAGGTATCCATTCAATCATTCGTAGAGAGGATGCAGGAACAGGACCATACGACGAGAGAGCCTCGACGATACATGTCAATCATCTCCGCACCTTACTTCAGCTCACTAGGTCACTCGGCTGATTGGGGCTTCCACTGCGCTGGCTGCATAGACGATACGGAGCCTGCGACGCATTTCAGAATTAGGTATACAAGAGATGCCATTCTTGACCACATCGGACGGCATAGTGGTAAACCAGAAAACCAGGTTGAAGGAGATGCATAACGTTGGGAATTTTGTTGCAACATCACAGCTGTCAAGCTAAATAAAGACTAGATTCGCTCATGCCAAATTTCCCATATAGACGCCCAAATCGCCGATTTGCGACCAGAAATTTTTGATTAAACGCGAGTAGAGTTGATGACATGAAAACGAGCAAGGAATATTGGACCCGCCACCTTGGTTTTCATACGTTCTATTCGCCTGGTATCAACTTAGTAAACGCCTTAAACTTGCACAGCGCATTTGAAGCCCCCAATCTTCGATTGAAATCAAACATTGACCATTCCTGGGCTTCACTTACTTTGTTTATTCAACTAATGTGCCAATCTCAAAGGAGGCCCCTTCAGCAAGAAGGGCTCACCTAGACCATCCGACAAATGTTGAATGCTATGATGACGCCGAAAACGAACAGCAACGTTCAACTTTTGACAACTCTTGTTGATATCAACGATGGAGAAGCCAGCGAGTACCGCATATCTAACGACGTACCTACTGAACAGCCGGTCTTTGCCCATACTATGAATAGTAACCTCTCTGAAATTAAAAACATCTGGCACTACACACAGATCAACCACTTGGAGCTAAAGAAAATCGACCGTGTGCGTCAGAACATTTAAAAGTCATACATTCGCTCTTCGACTGTCCGCTACTCGTCAAGTTTGCGGAGTTCTCTCGACAGATACCGTATTTCGAGGCGGAAATAACCGCGTACATGTGGATCAATGGCAAAGGAATTAGTCCCAATTTTCTTGGCCTCATCACGGAAGCTGGTAAAGTTATCGGTCTCGTCTTGGAATACATAGATGGCGCCAGGATGGCGGAATCTGGAGACCCCATGGCCTGCCAATGCATACTGGCGAAGTTACATTCTTTGGGAAATAATGTGGCGATATCAGCAAATACAACTTCCTTGTGCGAAACGGGAAGGCGTCCTTATTAACGTTGAGACGGCGAAGAGGTCTAGTGAAAGGGAGGAGCTCGAATGGGAACACGAACGCCTAGAATACTCATTGAGAGATCTTTCGCGCAGAGGCCGGGTGGGGAGTTCTAGAATGAGTGAGCAACTTTCTAGCTAACGCACATTGGGAGCTAAGGAAAGAAGACGGGAATTGAATCATAATGAAACCAAAAATACCTCATTACTATTAGTATAATCAATTACATCCTGCTAGTCAGAGTGCTTTCACTAAAGAATCTATGGGCTTAAATGAAGCTTTGGTAATTAAGATAGAAAGCATGGTCTTAAGCGGCGGCCGTGAAATTCCCAGCCGAAGAGCCAGGCTCGCGGGAGTTTATAAGCGGCTACCTAAGAAGTCCTTTTATAGAAGGCTCACTATTACAAAAAATTGACAACTGGAAGTTCTAGTATGTTGATTGTTTTGAAAGGTGAAGATAAAGTTCAGATATATTTAGTTCAACTCCCGCTTCTCGTGTCCACCTGGAGCTAGGTAACCATTCCAATACTTGTTCAAACCCACCCAAAAGCACAACAAAACTTTGTAGGTGTATGGCCTGAATCGATATCTGCCTTCATAAAATTTTATGGTAATTATAGTCTGTGGCACACAGTTCTAAGATTCTTCCATACATCTCTCAAACGTCGCTCTCCACAATATTTGCTGAGTACCGCTTCCTTCAATGTCACTGGCGAGGTGCCTTGCCCAATAGATTCACCAAAGAGTCTCAGCCATCGGGTTATGGACAGTCAATTCAATTCCGAAAGCTTATGGATGACTGTCATGTGTCGAGCCTCGCGGTTTTTGATTGCCGTATTGCTTAAAAAGATCATCGCGGAAGCTGCTTTGAGCGAGAGTACTCCCAACTAGTTGCCAAAGTCAATGATATAGAAAGTGGAGCTGACGAAAATTATGAGGTATTGTGTTGCTGGACTTTGGGACCACGCTTCTCTTATTCTCGAGAAGGTGCCATCCATGCACCCAAGGATCTCACTTTCAAAGCGTTCTACTATCCACCGCCTATCATCTGAAGCTTATGGCGTCAGGGTCTTCTCTTTATGCTAAGGCTACCTGGGATCGCCACGCTGTCAATCCTTTCGCTCTGATGATCCCGTCTCGAGACCTTCTACAATATCTAAAAGTCTGTTGCTCAAAGACATCAGATATCCATATTGTCCCTGCGGTTGCCGAAACCTATGACTATATATCCGAAATCCCCCGAAAGGCGAATACTGGCGATGGGACAATCACGTTCTTTAAGCCCGCGCTCGACAAGAGCCAATTATCAGAGAAATCGATATGCATTCGTGTATCCTTGATGTCGGTTTAAAGGGTAAGATTAGAGTGGCCAACTTATACAGTATAGTTGTCACGGAAAAAAGCACAGGCCTCCAGCTTACCAAGCTCGCCAAGCATGCGGAACCTCCTATTTTATAGTAAAAAGCTCCTTCTGAGCTCTCCTGCTCTCTAGACAACAATATCATCACGATATCTCTGCGCACGCGCCCCACGCATACAAAGCTCATGTGAAGCTAGTCTGTGACAATAGTAATGTCCAAAGATGGTAAGATGACGATCGGCCTACTGTATGAGTTTATACCCTAAATCAGCGAATCTTTGCAAAGTCGCCAATGCAAGATGGCGTTAGAACATCGTGCAAAGTGGAAGCAGCAAGTCACAGACATTATCAAGGAGCTACATTCCCATGATATTGTGTGGAACAATGTTCATCCTGGGAATAGTGTCACCGATAAGAATTTCGATGCTTGGGTTGTGGATATCGGCGGTGGATGGATTGAGGAGTCCGTTGATCGCAAGAAAGCGGGCACAAAGGAAGGGGATTGGCAAGGGGTTCAAAGAATCTTCGAAGAATGGATTACTCGATAAGAGTCGCTTAGGCTTATTGATTGATTTAATGTCATACTAGGTTCCAGTTACTATGAAATGAGCAGCTATACCGGAGTGGTACAGTTTCGGCACAGTTGTAGAAGTGCGTCGCCACACGCGACAGGCGCATTTCACTTCATCACCGTAAGGTGACCAACAACCTCTTCAGCTAGATAGCGTGGCCCCTATCCACAACTATATAATTAGGTTTGAAAGCAATGCTTTGTTCGATCTTTAGAATGAAATCCGGCTCCTAGGCTGCCGCTCCCACCAGCCATCTCGTTTTCGCGTATGTCCAGTCTTCCCTCAGTGTTCACTGAATCAGTCAACTAAGCTTAATGTATCCTAGCATTTAAGCAAGCGCGACTCATCAGCTTTCAAAATGCTTTGCTCAGAATTCTCTTCCGGCACTTATCACGCTTGGTCTTGCTGACCGTTATGCTCGCTACACTAGGAGGTAGTTTTCTCAACAGTATCAGAACTTAACAAATTCCTCGGTACGGCTTTTCGGCAGAAAGTTTGAATCGCCACTGACCTCCGCAACGTAAATATTGTTATTGATGTATGAAAGGCTCTAGTCGTTTAGTCTGAACAGCACAAAGATTTTTAGAAGTCGCACTTTAATGCTTCAGGTCTGAATTAGTCTTGTTCATTAAACGAAATCTACGAGCGTTCGATATTAGATGATGGCCGAGGAATGGGCCTTACATGATGCTGCGCTTAATGTTGACTTGATTTCCTGCCTCAGCAAGTCTCAATCCTTCTGTTAATGGCCTTAGAAGTAGCAAATATACAGCTGTTTATATATATTTCTGGGGACTCCTATTAATAAAATATAACAAATTCTAAATAATGCACAGTATTATTTATACGACAGCATAATAATATGAATGAAGTAATCAATATATATATATATTACCCTAAAAATATTCTCAAAATATTTTTTAAAAATAAGTTCTACACTTACGGGCTTAGCATGTTTTAACAAATCGATTTAGCAAGCTTATTTTAATTATGCTAAACAATTCACTTCATGTAGATTACCATAATGCACGTATTGCAAATGGTGTGTGGTAGCCGCACGCAAATATTAGGTGGTGGGAGATGCTGGCCACCAATATCTAATAAAAGCCATGTTCCTGCATACCATTACCTTAAAAAGACTCATCTTCTACCTTCTACGTATTTAATGCCCTACTGGTACCTGAACTCTCTGGAAGGCGAAACAATAACCAGCTGTTCGTACGCCACTCGCGCTGTCCAATAGCCATGCCTTCGAACAAAGATTGGCTTTTTATAGGCCTTTTCGCCAGGGGTGGTGCACTTAAGATGCCTAGGCTAGAAGATACGTGAACGTTCTCTGCAAATTACAACAAAGTGGCTATTTCTAACGCTAGCCTTGAATCTAGATATTACTGGGCTGTAATGGTTGGGCTGAAGAATTAATCGGATAGCAGGCGGGGAACTAGGTGTCATGCTAAAGAAATTATCACCGAGAATGGAGTTCAATAAACATACGAAAGGAAGGACGTGAGTCTTGCCCCAACTAGCATACAACCTGTCCGTGCTCTGATCAGAAAGGTAGAGGATAAAAGCAATTTCCAGTCGGTTCTACGCCACGTGCCTATAACAGCATGGACACCAGGCTCTCCAAAAACTTGAGACAAATGGGAAAGCGCTTGGCAAAGCGTTCGAGATACAGCAATGTGGTTAAAAGTGTTCAATATATAATATAATTAATAGCAAACAAACAGTAAAATAAAAAATAAAAAAACTTAAGCTTTAAATAAACGCACTTAAATACCCTTTTATTACTGCTGTCTAGATTTTTCCATTTTTAAGGCTTTTGGGCACGGTTTAAAAAAAGTGCCGATATAACTTGCTTAAAAAGTCTTTCCTAAATTAGCTTGACTGGTGCTGGTATACTTTTAGTACGCGAAATCATATTTGCTATTTCCTAGTCGAATATACTAACAACTTCATTTCTACGGACTAAGACATGCAAGCTGCTTAAACCTCTATGCCTAAAAACCTGCTATCTCTATTTACTCCTGTGCAAGCGAATTATCTCGTTTACGTTAAAGTGTTTAAAAAGTGCTTTCTCTATCCAATTGCGTAAAAAAGCATAGAACTTATAAGTATGGATACTTCGTCCCGTGATCTGCCTTATCTTGTCCCGCCCATACGTCGATTCATAACAATATGTAATGGTATTTTTGTTAGTTTGATTATTTTATCTATTTAGGATTAGGGTGGTCGCAGTGAAATACTCATAGAGGTTGCCAAAACCAGGCTGAAAAGCCGTCACGTCAACAGGCAGGCTGAGCCATACAAGGTAACTTTGTCGAGCGATCCAAACTCGGTCATGATACCAGTTATGGCGACGCCAATGATGATGACATCGAGGCCGAAGAGGAAGATGCCAACAATAAGAGTGCTGATCACAATCACAAGACTCCATGAACGAAGGTAATCATCTTCCTTGGGAAGAAGGACTAGTGGTTTGTGATAGCCCTTGATCACATTGGTCATGGTGTTGATATATCCTTGGCGTGCACGCACGAGAACTAAAAAGTGGCGCTTTATCGAAGACACTAGGCTTTTATGTAGGCTAGTCTCGGATACCTATCACGTAGCAAAAGGCATAGTAGCTATTAACCACGCTCTTACTAGTGTGATTATGGTTCCTTCTTTTTGATATTCAGTTCTGATGATGATGGTGATGATTTTATTTAACGCCTAGGCGTAGAATGTCATAAGTCAAACTACTTGGCCTCCAATATTCGGTTCTGAGCTCAATCTACGGAATAAGTGAGGGGTGCGACCCACAGTCCACGTGAACCGTGACCTGAACCTACATGCATACCAACAGCCAGATAAGTGAATGAAATGGAATCCAGTTCCAATTAGAGAGAAAGTAAACCTATTTCCTGCGGTGTACAAAGAAATGATCGGTGCAACTGTATGGGATCACTTGACGGTTGCTTCAAAACCTGAAACTGTTTAAAAATGGGACAAGGTGGAAAAGAAAAGGGGGGGGGGGGGGGGGGGGGGAGAGCGACGTCCTGAAAAGGGAATCTCCTTTGAGCTAACAAAGGATTGTAGCTTGAGAAAATCTGCATCTGAGGTCGTTATCAACTGGAATTAATACCGGCCAATTGTGTAACAACAACTATATTAAATCACATTAGAATATAGTATAGTTGTACGGTACTACTGGTTGTGACAAGGCCTCCCATTCTTCCCGACCGGGATGCAAGAGGTATGATCAGGCATTTATATATTAACGGACTTGTGTATGTGGCAGACTGGCAGGTTGACTTGCATTTTAAAATACAGGCAACCTATATATAAAGTCGCGTTGTAAATATAAATTATTTAGAGGTTGAGTACACTCTATCATATAGATATATATGAAAAGACTTGCATAAATAACTATAATTTAAATAAAAAAGCTGATATTTGTGCTAAAATAAATATTATTTACAGTTGACTTAATGCTGAGTTGCATTTTAAATGAAATTTGATGTATAAGTTTGATTATATTTTATTCGTTCATAAACGTGTGCATACAATTGTGAATTAATGTTACAGAGTCAACCTATGCACTAAATACAGGCAGTGATTTTTGGCAAGGTGCCAAGCAAAGCCGGCTGGTGTAATAGACATTTTATATCTAGCCATCTGAACGTTGCGTTGCAATGCAAATCAATTGCCTCATCAGCCGGCAGACCGATTGTTGCGCCACCAGACCGATCGTTGCACCGCAATACTTGTGCCGAAACACGATACAGTAAGAAGGCTTTTATCCATTGCAAGGGTGTGTAGAGCGCCGTTATGCAATGCAATGCAACCCAACTACCGCGCCACATAAGTATTGTGCAACAAGCCCCCAACCTTGATTCTGCTGTTTGCTTCTTTGTTATTGGAGCCTGGATGGGTATATTCCCTCCCGCGTCAGAGTTCCTGTTACTTCCTCTCACTGCGTTCTATCTGAGCATCATGGCCGCCAAAGGACTGAAAACCGTTCTTATAACAGGTTGCTCCGGCGGCGGCATTGGATCGGCCATTGCGCAGGCTCTGGCCCAACGAGGCCACCATATCTTTGCAACAGCTCGGGACACGTCCAAGATACCGACGGAGCTCTCATCTCTTAGCAACGTAACGGTTCTGCGCGTTGATGTTGTATCTCAGTCTTCTATCAGCGCGTCGGTCAACGAAGTGGCGGCAGCTACTGAGGAGTTGGGCTCTAAAGGCCTCAATGTTTTGGTTAACAATGCTGGCATCGGGTACTCGATGCCCGTTTTAGATCTGGATATTAAGAGGATACAGGCGCTTTATGATGTAAATGTCTGGGGTCCAGTACGGATGGTCCAGTATTTCTCGGAGCTTCTAATGGCGAAATGAGGCCATGTGGTCATGATTAGTAGCGCCGGTGCCTGTGTCAACACACCATGGATTGGTATGCTTTTGGAACCTTAGTGCTATTCCTTAGATCTTGCTAATATGTTTTGATACGACCTAGGCGCCTATTGCTCTTCCAAAGCGGCCTTGACTAATATCTCGGAGACGATGCGCCTTGAACTTGCTCCACTAGGTATCAGCGTCTTGACAGTGATGATAGGGATCGTTGAGACACACTTCGCACGAAACGTGGGCTCCCGTGACCTGCCAGCCAATTCTCGGTATATGGCAATCAAAGATATTATCGCCCACCCACCACCTGCTGAGTCCAAGTCGGGAGGATCTAGCGCCAAGGAGCTCGCTGAATCTCTTATAGATGATATTATAGCAAAGGAGAATGGGGAAATGGTGTGGAGAGGCTCTCAGGCGGGAACTGTACGGTTTCTGTCTAAGTGGTTACCAGCATTCGTTCTTGCAGGTATACCAAGTCATAGCCTCAATCATTTATCTCTTCTTCTTCCGTGTTTGTCACTAACGCTACATATCTTCTTGGAACTATGTGCTAACTCTCTATCCTCTCAGGACCGCCTCGTAAGTAAGGGTCGAGGGTTGGATGAGCTCTCAAAGACCCTGCAAAAGTAGGTCGCTGGCCAACGGCTGCTGGCTTCAGACACTCGAGAGAGTAAACTATAATACAAGAAGAGCTGGATGGTGCATTTTTAGCTTGTAATGTCAGCATTCGCAGTGCAATACTACGGACAGGCTTTTAAGTAGACGAAGCCCAAAAGTGAGATTTAGTGCTTCCAAAGAGTTCAAGGTCACACCCTTTATAATCGTTCCCTCCAATGCTACTCTAGTCTACATGTTGTGAGTAGAGAGCCACCGTCCACGCGTAGAATATGCAAACGCCAAACCTTGAATGGCTGTTTCAAGAGCTTCTACGCTTTTGTTATTTTATTGCCGAAGGGAAGTGTCGGAATACCTACCACGTAGCAAAAGGCGTAGTAGCTGTGACTACGCTCTTGCTGGTGTGGTTATGATATTCGTTGATTCTTCTAAGCTACGGCCTATTGCCAGGTAGTTATATAGATGGTAGAGGGCCCACAATCCTTGCGATATGGAACGCGTGAAGCTATGTACATGCATTCCAACAGGAAGTGTTAGTAGCTATTTGTATGTAGTTATGATCATGTGACCAGGACCTGAAACAGTGGGACCTCGATCCTACTCAACTCCGTAGAACGAGAGCTTAGAATCGAACAAGCAACAATCAAGACTTATCCACCAACCTCAACGAGCATTGCGCATGAAACACATGCGTGTGTGCCCTCAGGTTAAAGTATAAGTAATTACTCCAACCCGGGTGTTCCCACAGGAAGATTTCATCAAAGGCATCATCCGCACAAAACGTGATGCCTGCAAGTTGCTAAAGTTCTGGCTGTTCGTCTATTCAATTTTTTTACTGTTCCGCGTGAGGTAGCAATGAGACACTAAGCACTTTGCAACCAGAGCCGGCGGGGGTGTGACCCATTACTCAGTGATGTATACAGGTAGGTGCGGAGGTACAGTATAGCTCCACAGGCTTTCCCTGTCTGGCCCCCAATTTGAAAGACGTGCAAGTACTCTGGCCATTGGTCGTCTCGGGCCGAGTATGGTGTGCAAGTTCGGTTTAACTGTCGTATCTTTATAAAACCCCTCAATCAGCATAATACCTACACCCTGATCCTCATACGTCTTTTCTAGACTCAAGGCCATATCCATTTTAGCAACTATGAGAAATCATCAATATTTTTTTTCGGCTTTTGTGCTGCAACTCTTACAAAAGTCTGCATATTGTTTCTCTAATTTCAACTGGAGAAGCGCCACTGCTTCACGAGATATTTGTGCAAGTTGACTCTTTGAGGCCGAAGTTTGCATCATCCAAGTCTTACAACAAACAGTGTCATGCGCTTTCAGTGCGCTTAACGCCGAAGGTGTCTTTCCCAAATACCACGGCATATAATGCGTCGATAGCGTCGTACTGGTCGCAGCGAGAGGAATTAATATATCCATCCTGCGTGTTTCTTGCATCCTCAGCGCAGGATGTATCTTTAGCTTTGCAACTCCTCATACCCTTATCGTGCAAGTTTGCTATTCGCAGCGGCGGCCATGGCGCCATTGCAGGAGTTGCTAACATAGAGGCTGGGGTAAGTATTGATCTGACTCGGTTGAATTTCACAACGCCATTCGCAATGACAGTTTGGTTATCGTGGGTCGAGGACAGACATGGGGATCGCTCTGCTTAGCCCTCGAACCTTTAGGCGTTGCTGTTTCCGGTGGTAGAGTTAGTGGCATTGGTGTTGGCGGATCGACATTAGGCAGTAAGAGTCATATATATTCCCAAATCGCTTCTATGCAATCGTATCCCGTTATAAATGGACTATTCTGACTCTATAAAATCTCAAAGACGGCTACGGTTATATCTCAACGCTAGGCGGCTTTGCCTGTGATAATGTAGTTGAGTATGAGGTCGTCCTCGCCAATGGAACCATTGTAGCCGCAGCATCCACAATAAATAACGACCTCTGGAAGGCGCTGAAAGGTGGGGGGTCCAACTTGGGTATTGTCACCAGCTTTACTTTCCGGACCTTGCCCCTTGGTGCTATTTGGGCCGGTGACGCTTACTATACCCTCGTTGGAGGCGCAGACGAGCTAATCAGTGCCTTTTACAACTTCACAGCCAACCCAGATTATGATTCCAGTGCCGCTCTCATTTCTAGCTTTGCTTTTGGTTCCACAATAGAAGGGCAGATCCTCCTGGACATTGAGTATTTCTACACACGGCCAGTGGTTAATCCTAATGCTTTTGCCGAGTTCTTCTCCCTGCCAGACCAGCTATTTAACGATACTGCTTTGACCACATTGGCGGCCTTTTCAGTTCAGGCCAATGCAAAATCTCCAGGAGGGTCTCAGTGAGTCCATACTTCCAAGTCATCGACTGAGATAACTTTCCTAACCTTGAACTTGATAGACAAATTACGTTTGCAACCATGTTTGAGAATAACCTCGACATGCTTCATGCTGCTTGGGATATATACAACGCTAGCACTGGAGCTGTTGCGGATGTTAAGGGCATTTCATGGTCTCTCACGCTCGAACCCACCGTCCACGCTATTACAGCGCAGTCGGAGGTGCGGGGGGGGGGGGCAACGTCCTAGGCCTTGATGATGCCTCGGAGAATGGGCTTGTGTGGACGATTCTGTCTGCAACTTTCGCTCTCGAGGCTGACTACGACATCGTAAGCGTCGCAGCTAATCAGCTTCTTGCCGCTATCATCGCAGCAGCCAAGGCACGCGGCGTCTACCGCGCTTTCGTGGATATGAATCATGCAGGCGTAGGGCAGAATCCCATCGCTAGCTATGGGAAAGAAAATGAGGAACATATACAACAAGAGGCAAAGAAATATGACCCGGGCCGCATTTTCCAGACCTTGATGCCGGGAGGATTCAAGATTGAGTTACTGCGTTGATGATGGAGGGATCGGACAGTGTAGATACTTTTTAGGGGTCAGAAGTACGTTAATTAAACAAAAAGCCTCTATTTAACTAATGTTACATGGCAGCCATTACAAGGAGGTGATTTGTTTTAGACGTCGTATTCTAAACCTGTTATAATGCTTATAAAAATATTTACAGTCAAAACTGTTTATATGAAAACTCCTTATATGAAAAACCTCTAGATATAGGAATGAAGGCCTGGAACAGTCGATTTTATAGTGGGTAGATGGGAAAACCTCTTTAAATGCATATGGGAATGAAATACAAGCTTTTTTGGTGCATTCCCATATAAGAATGTAGTGAGGCCTAAGTTCCTGTTCCCAGATTAGTTATTATATGATTGTCAGCACCCCTTAATTGAACAAAATACTTTTATTTTGACCATTTCTAAGCTTCATTATATGCTTTATCGAGAGCTAGAGAACCAATTATCCCAGGTGTACTAATCGCAGCACAGTTTAGAAGTCGAATAAAGGGCTATAATCCTACGAATAAGAAGAAATATCGTTTACGCCAGTGGTATTTTAACTCTAATTTAGTGTGTATATCGCTGGAAGGTGCTTCTAGAATGCAGTATAATCTTGCTTACATAAGACCCCTTTACATGGGAAACCCCTATATATGGGAATCAGGACTTGGAACCAAGCGTTCCCATATAAACAGTTTCGACTGTATTTTTCGGAGTAACTTCGCCTTTGAATAACGTATCAGCCAATATTTAATTAACCTCGGCATTGAGAAATTGACAGCAGATATTTATAAAATACAAGTGAGAAAAGGGTGTAAGTCAGTGATTACTAGATATTCGGGGCTGTGTTAATAAATGCTGCACTTCATATCAGGGCACTACAGTATGCAGAAACACAACTTTGAGGTTTTAATAGGTAACGTGGTTGTATGAGGCCCTGTTGTGACAGGTTATATCGTAGAATGTTGACTTCGGGTGAAATGAATCATTAGATTCTAGGCAATATGCCGCACTTCTACTCAGAAATGTGGCTCAACACACATCGTTGTACCGCCAGGCAAAACTCAAGCTTTCGAGTGAAATCTGATAGGCGTTGTCTGGGGTATTATCAGCACAATGCTATCTTATCTACGTTTTCAGAACTAGATTTTCCACCGAGGCTCACGCTGTGAGGTTGATAAAACCTACACTAATCAAATACCAGCAAATAAATTTATTTAAACCTGTTCCAAAATACAACATCCTATCTATTAGATAAGCTACTTCTTCCATCTTTAATATGTAGTTCCTAACACTATATATTGTTAAAAAAGTGTAAAACCCGATGTAGCCTATTTCTAGGCAGCACGATCATTTGCTAGATGACGACGAACTGCGTACCCAGATAAAAATTAAGTGTATAAACCTTTGCCTTTACATGCTTGATCGATCTTTGGCTGCATTTTCCATTTTTACCTGCTCATTTGTGACTCTCTACACATCGTAATGAGGTCTAGTGTCCCGGTGAATATGCAAAGGCTTGCCAAAGCCTGAATCGCCCATATCAGGCAATGGTGGAATCGATGAGCCTACCGGCTGGGTGATAGTCGCGGTATTTGGAGTAGTCTCGGTCAGCTCATAGACATATGTCTTCTGGGCAGACTGTGAACGGGAAGAAGTTTTTGATGGTTTTGTTCGCAGAGACCTGTTCAGCTTTGTTGTGGAGGACTGGTTCACATATGGATGATTCTGGCTGCTACTGTTTTGTGTTCCAGACAGCCTTGACCTCAATGTATTGAAGAAGGCCGAGCTGGTGATGTTATTCTTGACAAAGTTTGCAAATGCTGGCATGGAACTGACGATAACGGCGACATCAATTTCGACCATGCTTTGCGATAAGACGAGCAGGTCAGTTAATCCTTCGAGTAGGAACTAGAATGCTAGATAGGAGGCCACTTACTTCCATAGGAATAGCTTGGCAGCCTGCCATGTATAGTCAGTCGTACTCAATAGCCCGAAGCGGTAGACGCCATTAACCACACTGGCAATGACTCCCCTGAGAGCACTCGGTTAGTCTGAAACGTATTTAGTCACCAAATGATTTCGAGGGAGAGTACTTACAGTAGGGCTGTTGCAAATACAGCTGTGAGCTGAAACTGCTTCTTGAGCGACATGTTCAGGCCCCAGATATTGGACAATGGCAGCACGAAAATGAAAACATCTAAGATGATAGAGCAAGTGCCTTGGATAGGCCCCCAGACTTTAACTTGTGTTGACCTACCTTTGGTCAACATCTCAGTCCAGGTCTCGCCAGCATGGGGGGCCGCGAAGTAGGGCACAGTGACCCATGAGATGAAGTAAATGAGAAATGCGAACACGATTCCACCAATTATGCAGACACGCATCCAAGTGCGAACGGAGAAGAGTTGGAAGTACAGGAGCAAGATGGACGCCTTGGAAAAAAACTGGGCGGGAGTGAGGAGGAGTTCATTGACGAAAAGAATCTATTTAGATCTCTCTGCATCAGAGGTATACACGGAGGCTAGCTGCGTCGGGGCTCAAGCTAAACTGCAAGTATTTCCCTGTGAACCAACAGGCTGGTATATCCCACTGATGGCGCGCATACTTGACAACTGCCAAATCCGCTGTCAATTTGACAGAACCTTCCGGGAAAGATTTCCGGGTACTCTTACCTGCCAGGACAGTACCAGTAAAGGCCACACTGCACAAATAACCAAATATGACGAAGGCTGCTAGAGCATTATTACCAATTACAAGGTGAAGGCAGCTTTGTTGTAACTAACAGTCCGGCAATGTCAAATTCCTGATGTTCAAATATATTCTACCTGTAAAAAACACTGTGGAAAAAGTTGTCATAATCACTGCAACCGCAATCAGGTTGGGACTGAGAGAGGGGGGGTCGATGAGATTGTACGTCTCGCCATCCGGGGCCTTCCCGGCGGGAATTTTGCAAAGATCCATAAAACTGTAGTCTGTAATAACCGCTTAGGTTGAATTTCAAATTTGACTATCGCGAGTCATCTTTAACAAAATGCTGGTTAATAAGGAGTGATAACTTATGTGACCGGTTCCGTTGGCCCTTTTTGCAAGGTCGAGCAGCGCCACCAACTTGCACGATCAAAACAGGTTCCGGGTGCAGGAGCTTCGAATTCTAGCTTTGTAAAGAGGTATTCAAGTGCACTTGTGTTTAAACTTGGACAATTAGCCGATTCAGTTTTGCGGCGAGGCATGTTGATGATATTTGGTGGTGGTTACACGGTATTATCTCCCGCAACCTATAGGTTGCTTGTTGCGACCTCCGGAAGAGCACGACCGTATCCTCGCGGGGTACAATAGATGTTCTCCAGGTCGTGTATCTTGTAGCGGCGGGATCTAGCAATTTACATTCCCATTGTTCTAAGATGTGAACAAGCATAAGTTTCAATATCCTAGAAGCATAAAATCGGCCCGGACTGTTACGTGTGTTAGCGCAAGGCCGTTGCAGATACCAAACCGGCATTTTTCAAGCCTTACAAACTGCCTTCCCAAAGGCCCCAGATTGGCCAGTCAATGTTTGTGGTTGTTAGCAAGGATGGTGTATCATCCGGTACTGCCCTGGACCGCTGCCCCAGGCAAAGAAGATCATTGGCGCGAGCGAAGCGGAAACCGTCAAATATGTCTGGATCGCTGTACCGTTGCGCGTCATGCATCATAGCCCTTTGTGGCACGCATACCCAATCACCAGCAGCCAGAGATACAGAGCCTCCGCTAAAGGTGCAGGGGACTAGAGCCTTACGGCGTCCGGTTACTATAAAGATTATCTGCGGTGAGTTGAGGTTCCACAAGGAGGTGCGATGGTACTCTGACAGCTTACCGGCATCAGAACAATTGCATCGGATCGACTCCTTGATGAAGCTATCGAGAAGGGGTAGTTTTTTTTCTACATCCAACGGGGTTGCACTGCTTCCTGTGCGGGCATTTTGGAGCTCGGTTCGCAATGATCCAATGTATTCATCATGTATGCACAGGTCCTCAATGGCGAATGTAGTAATCTAGCGAGTTTAGTTGAGGCTGTTAGTAATTTATCATCGATGCTGCAATGGAGAGGGATGTGATGTTAGCTGGGAATGTACCATTGCGAGCTGGTGCACCGAGCTGAACCATACAGCCACAATCTCCCCTACCATCCTCTCAGGAGACCACTGCTTCTTCCGAGGCGAGGCTTCAATCAGCCACTGCATACAATTGGTCTGTGTATGTAATCCAAGGCTGTTAGCTGATACATAACCTTGTTCTGGACGCGTAGCTCAACGGGGGCCAGTGAAGGAACTAGTATGGCGATATTTAGTGATATTGGGTCTCGAGTCATATGAGATCGACTTTTGGATACTACGCTAGTATTAGTATGAGATATCTCGTGGAGCGCTAGTATTAGTATGAAACCTTGACCTCATATCATATTGGCAATATACTGAGTATCTTGCCAAAGCTAGCAAGCCGAGTTAAAAAGCTACTGCAAAGGTTAAAAACAGGTGGAAATGAAGCTTACTTATTTTAGAAGGGCTATATCGTCGTATTATGTCACAGAACAGCTCGCACGTCCCGCGAAAACTCGTTTCTAGCTCATAAGAACTAAAGCAACGTATACGGCATGTGTGTATTCTTACTTGTAGAATTAGAAATCAAGCTAAGTAAGCTTTCGTAGCCCAGAAAAAAGTAAGTCGCACGCTTATAAGCACGTACGGACCCACTTCTCTGTGACGTATTACTAATTAGGAATAGCTTCATTTAAGGTTAGTATTATAGTATACTATAGTATAGTACGATATAATATAAGATTGCAAAATTTGCCGTGATACGTATGGCTATTTGAAATCTTATATTGCGTAGGGTATAGTATTCGATTTTAGGGGTCAATATATCATGATAATACTAGTTCCTTCACTGACGGGGGCGCATACTGATGTCTGTGGTTCTCCTTGTTCAGACAACCCACCTGCCTCCGCTTGTGCATGTCGTAGTTCTAACCGTTCCCTGACAATAGGTTCTAGATGACGAAATAATGTCCTCGCAGCCCTGTGCCGCTTAGTTGCCATAGCAGCCACTAAGCTGCAAGGAAGCAACTTGTTAACATTGATTTCATATAAATTAAAGGTAGATGGGATATAGATTAAATGTAGGTTGACAGAGCTGCAGAAAACTCACGGTTGTAGGAAACCCGGCGTGATGCGCAGAAGCTCAGCGGCAATAATGACCGCTTCCGGGAATTCCAAGGCAGCTGCTGTGAACTCGTTGTTCTGTGCTGCATCACCACGCCGATCTGTCAGCCATTTGATGCATTACTGCGAGGAGAAAGTTACATTTACTCACAGAGTACCTCTCCAAAGAACGCAAAGCAGTTGATCTTGGTAATCATCCTTTTTATCATGCCGAATAGTCGAACACTAGTAAAATCTAGTTTAGGCTTCAGTACAGATCTTGACCATGCGGTAGGTCTCTGAGCGACTTACCATCATCTCCCTTTTGGCCGAGTTCCTGCTCCAAGCCATCCTTGATAAGATGCTCAAGGTTGGGCTGCAGGGCAGGTAGGTGAGCCGTCAGTAGGCTCCGTAAAGCACGAACGAATCCGATGCCATCCAATCCTCTCTTGTCCTGCCACTCGAACCCATACATTGTGTGTTTGGGTTGTAGGAGCTTCAAATTCAGCCCTGTCGTTAGCCTGCAACTCAGGTATGAAAACAGTTTTTAAACCTGGATCGGTCCTACCTCCTTTGCTACGGCATGCAGTGAGAGTTTATCGAGGGGTGCATCCATGACCTCTTTGATGAGCTTCTCCGATATAATCAGAAGATATTCATTTGACGGCGTAACAACCTTGAAGGGCTTTCCGTTGGCCTACTCAAGTTGTTAGTTCAACGTGCAGATTTCACGGTATTCTTTGTGCTCATCTTAGTATACGCATTTTCGATGATCCTAGGCCCTTGAAAAAGAAAGTCAACGCCAGAGTTCCAGCAGAGGTAAGATTTTAGATTTGTAAATAAGCCTCGCTCCTGTTTCTGGAAGTCTAGCAATCAGCGTTGATATACGAGAAATGA
Source organism: Bisporella sp. PMI_857 (assembly GCA_021307315.1). Lineage (NCBI taxonomy): Eukaryota > Fungi > Ascomycota > Leotiomycetes > Helotiales > Helotiaceae > Bisporella > Bisporella sp. PMI_857. The sequence continues at coordinate 177,291 of JAJSPD010000066.1, forward strand.
TGTCAATAATACAGATAGAGAAAGCTGACTATTTTCTTGAAAATGGCATATATGGCCATTCCAACGACCCAGGAAAGCACTAAACCAAGCCAGAAGTTCCTCAATATAGATTCCATTGTGCTATGATTGGAAAGCATCTAGTGAAGTGTATTGTGATGATCGAACATGGTACAAGAGTCTCTTCTTCTCGAAGCTGGTAAGCTGGGCTCAATATATGCTCGAGAATTTGGTCAAGTCTGCCCTGTCAGACACACATATGGCAGGAAATATGATCGTCTAGATCTGGTTCACGCTACATGCATGGCAACAGTATCCTTTGGATGCCTGGTGGGAGGAAAACCCCGACGCAACCATCAAAAACTAATGTTTCACATGGGCGCAAACAGCAACAGAAAGCACACAGATCATTGCCTCTCAGGTAGCCGCGCATTATACGAGCAACGTGCCTGGGAACCTGTCTAATAGAGACAACTCGGTCCAACTCATTCTCACCACCATCATCATCCCCATACAGTGCGGCCCCTAGGCATGAGTCCGTCACATATTTGTTAACCCGGGCAGGGATTAACGGCAGCAGGCTGAAGTATTTGAACACGATGGATGTGTGGGTCCCAATGCAACGCAATCAGTTGGAAGGAAAGGTACTTGTAGGGGGCTCAGAGCCTAGCTCCCAAGTCTAACTCCGTCCATGACTCGATCAAACTACAAATTCCAAGCAAGTGATCATCTATACTCTTAAGCGTGAACTTACAAACTGGCTGCCACGGCCACACCTTTCCCTCGAAATCGCGTCTCTCCTCTTGCCAACAGTCCCCATTCTCCTCGATTTACTAGTAGCCTCAATGGGCTCAACTATTGACTTTGTAGCTAATGTAGCCATTGGTAATCATCTGCTGGTGGTGGCGGCAGTTGCTCCATTGATCGTATTGCTATGCTGGCGCCTATGGAGGTTTACGTTGACCCCAATCCTATATCCTAATGATCCTAGGGAGCTGCCTTACTGGATTCCTAGTAAGTTTAATATCTACGGCCATGGCAGTAAGAGGAGCTTAGAACTAACATCTGGGCCTAGTCTTGGGTACGCTTGACATTCTCACCACGCCTTGCTTGGAAACTAATGCTCCTCAGGGCATCTCCGTCCCTTCTTCAATGACTCCAATGACCTAATATCCAAAACCAGGTCCGCAGGTCACCCTACCACAGATGAAGTATCGGACTGACGAAACATGATTAGATTGTATTTCGGTGACACTAGAGAGCCATTCGCCTTCACCATCGCTGGCTCCACAACCTACGTTATCACAAAGTCCTACGATGTGGCTGAAGAGTACAGGAACACCACCAGCCTGTCTTTTAATGAGTTTGTAATTGCAATGATGCGTGTCGCTGGAAATACAGAGACATGCATCCAGGCTATGTTCAAGCGTCTTCCTCGCAACAAGGAAGGCTTCCCAAATCCACACGGAAAACCTTTGGCTACGTTGGCTCGCGAGATGCATATCACCCAGCTTTATCCTAGGGATAATCTGCAGTACCTTGAAACTCAGTTCACGAAATGGTTTGACCAGCACCTAGACATCGACGCTATTTATGACGTGTGTTCGCCATATCTTTGCTATGAGGATGAGGTTACAGAAAATGCAAACAATTCGGTCGTACTTCCACTGGTGCAGTGGTGCTCCGACTTCTTGACTCGCGCTGGGCAAACTGCATACTTTGGTCCTGAGCTGGCTGAAGTTGACCCTACGCTTCCACAGACCTTCTTGGAATGGGACGAGCTGAGTTACCAAGTGCTATATCAGTATCCTCATTTCTTGACAGGCAAAATGCGAGCCCACAAGGACAAACTATACCAGTCGTTGAAGAGGTACCTGCAACTCCCTCAGAATAGACGTAGCGGAGATGCCTGGTTTACCAAAGCCATGGAAGACGAAATGCTGGCCCTCAACATTAGCCAGGACGACATCGCCATTATATTCTTCACCTTGTACTAGGGGATCAACACGAACATCCGCAAGGCCGCCTTCTGGCTTCTCGCCTACGTGCTTGATACTCCCTCTCTGCCAGAAGCCTTACGCGCCGAGACCAGCACTGCCTTCCAAGCTGATGGTACCCTAGACCATAAACGACTCGATGCTGCCCAGCACAACCCATGCTTTGGGGCCATCTGGAATGAGACCATCCGCATGTCGGCATATGCGTCGTCTGTCCGCTTCATCACGCAAGATACGGTACTGGGAGGGAAGCTGTTGCGCAAGGGTCATCGCCTTATGATTCCCTATCGCCAACTGCACTTCGACGAGTCAATCTTTGGTCCGGACGTAGAAGAATTCCGGCCCGCACGCTTTGGCCTCGGTGACGATGAGAAGGATAGCAGTGTTAGCCAGAATCTCACGCGCAGTGACAATTGGCGGCCATTTAGCGGTGGCAACACCATGTGTCCTGGTCGTTACATTGCCAAGCGTTCTATTCACATCTTCATCGCCTTGCTGCTCCGCCGCTTTCACATTGAGAGCGTGGGCCCAAGGACAGTCCCGCTGGCGGAGATGGGACGGCCCGTTCTTGGGCTTATGTCGACCAAGAAGGAAAGCGAGGATATCAAAGTGAGATTGACGCCGAGGCGGTCAAGTACCTAGTAATATTGCTACCTTGAGCTACTTCACCTACAATCTGAGATAGCGTTCTAAGGGTAAGTGCTTTCCTACTTGGTTTTCTGAAAAAGGATAATCGATTGTGTCGGATAGTAATTACTTCTTTGTTATTAGTCGTACAGTCTTAATTAAACTATTTTCAAATGATCCTGTCGTTTACCCTCTCTAAAAAGCTACTCATCTTCCGTGTGCAGAGCTTTGCTTCCCAAAAGATTGATAAGGAAAGTCCTCCATGTTGTGTGCTTACTACTAGCTTTTCTTATCTTATGTATAGGGGAGTACTTAGAGCTAGTTGATTTGCTACTACAGCCACACACTATTTGATGTCGGTGCAAATCAAGGACCTAGACTACGGCCAACCCACTAGGCACCCAGCCGACCTACTAGATATCCGACCCAATAAGTCGGGTTAAGTTGATATTATAACTTAGTAAGTTACGTTCCAAAAAATTTCGGCTTAACTTAGTAATTGGTATAGTAGAGAGGAACATGCTTAAAGCGTAAGAACAGTAACAGAATCTAGCACGAAACTAGGGCGTAGCATAAACGTAGCATATTCGGTTGTACACCAGTAAGCCGAAGCTTTCTCTATGTATCACCAATAAAATAGAATATCTAAGTGTGAGGTGGTTGGATAATAATATTGTTGATGCTTGTGGTTCTCGTACAAAGGCAAACTATTAGCCTGCCATACGGCTGGGCTTACAACTGTTAAACGAACGTCTATAATAAAATCACAGAATATCTCGTAGAATAGGGCATAAAAATCTGATTGTTAGAGCTAATAGAATCAACTATTTAGAGATATCAAAATAGGGGTTCTCATGCCAAGAGCTGATTAAGCGAAATCCGACCAATAGGCTTGGCCGTTTCACGGTGGCACGAGCAGAGACGTCGGCCATGGAACCGCACATGAATTGGCTTATTAAGATTCCGGTTCAATCGAGGGCAGAATAAGAGCAGGAATCCTCGAAATGCCTCCGTGGATCCGCTTCATGGATAACACTGTTTCCCAATCTTCGTGATATTAGCCTGCCATCTATTTACCCACAATCCATATCCACCAGGACACCTCTAAGCAACCCAATCAAGAAATAACACAAAGCTTCACTTCCATTCAGAGGCCAGGTTGATACAATCTCTCTAGAGCAAATCAGATCTCCCGAATGGACACGGCGATCCATACTTCTCTGTAGCCTAGCAGCTCAGCTGCGCTTCTCGTACGGCATCTCCAACACCGCCGCCATGGAAATCTGGACGTATCTCCATCGCTCTATGCGAACATGGCTTGAGACCCTCCCCTCCTCAATGCAACTAATCCTCACCTCCCCAATATCAACAACGCCCTCAACATAGCCTTTCGCCTCCCCATTGATCTTGAACACAAGCCGTTCAATATGTACACCGCAATCATGCACCACACCACCTCAATCCTTTTCCTACAAAGCAAGCCGCCTACCCCTCGAGCATCATCATACCCGAGAAGCCCGATCTGGTATTCCGTGCAAATTTGTGGGATCCGTATTAGGAATAACGCTTCTGGCCGTACGACACTACCAATCTAGCAGCGCTGATTTATGTCGGAAGGTTTATTAGCTATCACGAGCAGAGGAAAGAGCTCCTGGGGGCTTTACGGATACTGGTCAAAGAAAGCGGGTGGCAGATGGGAGAGGTTGTCGATGAGATGGTGGAATATTGGAGGGTGGCCAGTGGGTTCCAGGTTACGCAATAAACTTAATAGACAGTTTCCACCGACTTAAATGGGATTAAAAATACTAAATAGCAAAAATTGTGCGCTTGAATTCTTTCCCCGAAACCAGCTACACCCAATGTGGACAAGTAGAGTGGAGGAAGAGCATAAAAAGCCTTCCAAAATAGAAAGACCAATGAGAAAACTATACATCACTCAACAGTCACTCAACAGTTAATTACCTTTTCATGACTTTTCATCTTTATCCAAAAAGTGTCTGCATCCAAGCATATTTTCATTCACATGTTTCGCGAGACTGTACTCCCTATATTTCTCTCACAACCTCTCAATCTGCGCATCACCTCCTTTCTCAAACCCTTCCATCGCCGCCGCAGCTGCGACCGAGTCCTCCAATGCATGCGGGACAACCTGGTCACCAAACAGCGTATCCATCTGCTCCAGCGTCCTACCCTTCGTCTCCGGGTAGAAGAAAGCATAGCACAGCGCCGCGCCGATATTAAACACGAAAAACGCATAGAAATACCTAAACCCGACGGCTTCGAGCGCAATGGGGGAAATCTGACCGATTATCAAACCCAACGACCAATTTGTAAGTGTCGAAATGGAGTTTCCGCGCGCGCGGATCTCGACAGGGAAGATTTCCGCTGGGTAGACCCAGGATATGACGCCGGTGAAGGTGAAGAAAAAGGGGTTGAACACGAAATTCATTGCGACCATGGCGCGGAGAGCGTTAGAATTGGGTTGTTGTCTGCCATCATTTGTGACAAAGTATTGACTGAGCACGGCATTGACGACGAGCGCGCAGCCCATGCCGGCGGCGGAGAAGATCATTAGTTTTATGCGCCCGAGACGCTCGAGGAAGTAGAGCGCCAAGGAGCATTCGACTACTGAGAGAGCGCCAGAGAGACCGATGATAAGGAGGGAGTCTCGCGTGTCGAACCCAAGGAGCTTGTAGATTGAGACACCGTAGTAGTTGATGACGTTGATGCCGGATAATTGGCCAAAAGCCTGGATTCCACAGCCAAGGAGAAGTCTTTTCCTCCATGATGGTCGTGAAATGAGACCTTTCCAAGAACGCACTGCGACCGTCTTTTCGGCAACAATGGTATCGTGGATTTCGCGATACTCCAGTTCTAAGTATTCGTCATTATTTCCATTTCCGTGGAGCCTCCGAAGTGCCTCGCGTGCTTCATCGTAGCGATCTTTCTCCATAAGCCATCGAGGTGATTCTTGGAGAAACCAGATGCCAATACATAGCGCCAAACTGGGAATAACCTGAACGGCAAGTGGAAAACGCCCTAGCGGGTGTAAGTAGTGAAGGGACACGAAGCAGGAGTGTGTTACATTGAAACGAGGTGTTGTTATAATTGCACCCATAGCCAATCCACTGGGCGAAGAGGAAACCCCAGCTCAACATCCACTGCAAGAGTCCACTCAAAGCTCCTCGGTAGGCGGCTTCAGCAATTTCTGACTAAGGATACGTGTCAACAGACGCCAGATGAAGTGCAGAAGTAGGTGAGCTCACGCAATACATAGGAACAACAGCAGTAAGGATGCCAACCGAAATACCAGCAATGACTCGGCCAGCTATTAGCATTGCCACAGTAGCGGCACCAGCCTGAAGAGAGCATCCGATAGTAGATGTGACTCCTCCAATGAAAATTGTCCTCTTACGTCCTAAACTATCGGCGAGCCACGAACAAGACAAAGAGCCTATGATGGCTCCACCTGTGAATCCTGACACAATACCACCTGTGGTTGCAGCATCAGGAGCACCGAAGTATTCGATGAATTTTGGTTGTCCAATAGTTGATGTGATGATACCACTGTCGTAGCCGAAGAGGAATCCTATGGTAGGCAAGTCAGCACATGGTAAAAGTAGAGTCCATTGAAATATCACATACCTCCAATACTTAGGAAGATTCCAGATCCGATTGTCACTGCTTTCCCCATGGCAATGTTCTTTCGCGATCAGAACGTGGTAGTTGATACACCGTACTATAAGGTCTCCAATGCGCAAGGCGACGATGTTGTAATGATATCCAGGATTGCAGAATAGTTAAGAGGATGTGAGCCAAGATATAGAAAATGGGAAACAGGAGCTGCTTCTCGGAAAGCTAGACGACGCATATGAATTCTTCAATTCTACCAGCTAGATGGAGAATCTCCCAGGGGTGGTGAAAACCCCAGGCGCTTCAAATTGCCACTTTCGACCGACAATGCAGCAGTAGATCTGTGGGGTCGAGCATCCGCATTGAACCATGTTGTGCGCCACAGTGGCGGGGAAACAATGTCAGAGATAGAGTTTGGCTTAGCTGTCCAAATAGGGCAATTCGAGCCACCGCATTCTTTCTCGGGACTTCTCCAAATGACCACGACAATTACTCCCAAATATGAAAATTCGACAGCTCCGTCACAGAATATACACTTGGGAGAGCTTCGAGCCAGCCCTCTAGATCGCCAAATGATTTGAAGTTAGGTATCCTTCAATAAAGAGAGGAGTTGAGCTGCTTCCTCGGATCTCGTCATCCTCATCGTCCAGAATACATGTCGGCGGGAATATAAGGTCGTTAATCTATTTTGCAAGAATAACTAGCATAGCACAATGCGCATTCTCTTCGCTACTGGCGTATTAGACCGCGGAAGTGGAAGATGACCCACTATTACCTCCTTAATGCAAGACCGAATGATAGGTTTGACAATATGGATTCCACCACTTACCACCAATGCTTAATTTAGGCTTGTGGATTCGCTAGTTAGAGCCCTTCAACCAGCCGAATGTAATTGACTATACTGATAGTAATGAGATATTTTTGGTTTTAATATAATAATTCAATTTCCTCTTCCCTTTGCTAGCTTTTATATGTGCGTCATTTAGGAAAGTGCTCGCCTACTCCAAGGATTCCCACCCCGTCTCTGCGCGAAGGATCACTCAATGAGTGGTCCAAGCGGGGTCTTCGGCGTCTCAAAGTCAATAAGGACCACCTTCGAGTTTCGCACAAGGAAGTTATATTTGTTAATATCGCCATGCTTATCGTTAACAAACGGCCAGCACTCTATGCTAATGAAAAGATGTTTCCGTTCCAAAGGTTAGGAAGAACATAGACTTGGAGGACGCAATCAATGAAGTACTCCTTGCAGATACGCTAGAGTCTACTGTATTTGAAAGATATTTGCTTGAGAAGTCAATGCCGAATAGCTCCTGAACGGAACCACAATCTCATCCTAAAAGCAATCACAACGTGTCTAGGCTCTCATTTCGGGTCTTCTTAGCTTCTGAATCGTTTTATTCTTCGTATACAATCTACTATCACGGAGGGCTGTGAAGCAGGAGCCATTCTAGACAAGCTTGGTTCCATATATTTGAAAGACAATAAACATTCCATGAAAGATAAGAAGACGAGATCAGATGGCCTGGCGGGCATAGCCCCCCACAGACCTAGCACAAACGCTTCCTTCACACAATAATGTATCGCGTTAGTGCCAATGACGTCCCAAGTTTGATTCTCATTATACCACTATAGCCTGTGGGATTTAGGCATATTTAGCTTCAGTCAAGCGAGGTTTACGAAGCAATGACTTCATTCCCAACCCCTCGGAGTTACCTAAGCGTGACAAGCCTCGACTCCGGGCCCGCTCTCATCCAATCAGCCTCAGAAATTGCAAACATTCCTCGGCGGCGAGCAACCTTGCGTTTTCTATCCCACACCACCAATAATACATGAAGAAGATACCAAAGGTCGTTGGTGCCAAGAGATGACGCGAGTTCAACCCTCTTCAGATCCTTCAACGAGCGAGGAGATTCCGCAATAACCACGAAACTGCATTTCCGCGTGCCCCTACGCCACGGACGGTAATCTCCACTAAGTCCGTACATTTTTCCAATGGAGGCACCGCTTTTGTTGAGGATGGCATACTCCCAGATATCGGGCACAAGATAACCCCAGGAGGACACAATGGGAATTCCTCCCAAGGACCGAAGGGTCAGGGTTGCGCAGCTGGTAATGGTGCGAATGCGGCCGGAGTCTTTAAAGTCTGGGGTGCATGTTCCAGAGGTGAGAGACGTTTGAGTTTTCCACGCAGGGGGGGACAAAGAACGGTCGTATGCTGGCTGTAACGGCCGTTCGAGAGACCACAGCCGATCTGCTATATCTACCTTGCACCAATCCAGCAATGCGTTTCGGTGACCATCCGACTTTGGAGGTCCAAAAATCCTATCTTCATGTTCTGACGGTGACATGTTGTAAACACCTGGCCAAGCCATCCACGACCAAGATGGAATATCAATGTACCAAGTGTCTCCTGATTTCTCATACATTGGCAGTTTGCATCGGCGTCTTCGATGGAACGGCTTTTCTTCCCTCCACAACAGGGAATATTCAAATCTGGACTGTGGAAGCCCCCAGTGGAACATGTCCCCTCCAAGGAAAGAGAGTCGGCGAAACACTCCGTGAAGTGCATTCGCAATATCGTACTCGTGAGTAGGATTGAATCTTCGTTTCGTGTACTGTGAGACGATTCGGTTGAAAGGCGTAAAGGTATTATAGTGGTAATCGGAAGGTTCCACTTCGAGTTTGAGCAGACCAAGGGGCCAATGGTCAAGTCCAGTTTCATCCTTAGTAGCAGTAAAGTCACCACGTGGTTCACTAACTGTCCCCTCATCCCAGAAGTCACTTTCGCATTGCCAGTAGACACGATCCTTCAAAAGGAATATCTTTCTCCTGGATAAGAGATATTCTTGAAACGTCCAACCCCGTTGCATCCAGGTACTATCTTGAAAGACTGTACGATGGGAGGATCGATGGAAGCTGGAAATCAAGCTAAGGTTCTCTGTGACTCGACAACCTTTTACCGGACGAGGATTGACCGGTCCGTGATATCGTGAAAGTGTAGCGTCCGAAGATGACCCACTCCCGGCAACGATGGTGAACGCTGCGTTGGCGTAGATAACGTCCATCTGGGGGATTTGTATTGCAAGATCAGCGGCATTATCCTGAATTACACAAAGACAATCGACCCAAAGATACGTCTCACCAAGGTTATCAATCAACGACATAGCCTCCCTAATGGTGGTAGGCAACTTAGCCTGAAGAAGAGAGTCTTCTTTCTGCAATGACTGAATTGTAGAATCGCACGTTCTCATGTGGGCAGGCTTCATGGAAAGCCAATTACGTTTAAAGATACCAGAAGGCAGGGTTCCCCAGACGTAGCTTAACGCGACATACCTAATCTTGTCGGGCGGAGTAACAATGCAGCTGCGTTTCACATCGATGAGACGTAGGCTTTGTGGCCAGCCAACGCCAGCAGCCCAAGGGGGTGATCCACAGGCTGATCCGTGGGTGTCTTGGCAGATATGTATCCAGTGTTTAAGCAATCCCACAGGCAAAAGGGGTTCCATGGCACGTGGACTCATCCAGGGGATAGTAGCGTTGCACCCAGAAATCGTTTCGCTCCATTTTGGGACATTGCGAGGGCAAGGTTCTAAAGTGACACTCCTCTCGTAACGGCCATCGATATCTCGAAACTCGAGAAGTATTTCATTGTAGTAAATGGACTGGGGGTCAAGCTCGCCGTCTGCTGCGACCTCCCTGATCTTCTTCTGAGAGCTCAGAATGCACTCATATTGTTCTTTATCTAAGGAAAGTTGGACTCTTTCTATGAAGTTACATAGTGCGCATTCGTTAGCTCTTTTGCAGGTTTCACCCAAATTACCAAGGCTTACACTTTGGATGCCCTCAGGGCGGAAGACCGCTCGTTCAAGGTCGAGAGCCCTGCACGTATTGCAGAGTACCGGTAAACTGGTCATTTCGATTAGTGCGCGTTCTGGACCGTCGATGCATAGACTCTGGTAATCTGTTCCGCTGGAAGCATTCGGGACGTTGTTAAAGACCGTTGAGACTGATGTGTTGCACGGTTTTCTTGGCAAAGCCATTGTTCTGCAGGAAAGGTGTGGCTGACTGCAACCACTCCCTATATCTTTTAAGTTTTCATGCAACACTATGCCAACTCGCTTGCGGACTACCTTAAATTTCGAAACACATTTCGAAAGCATACGATTCAAACTCAATAAGGACGAGTAGCTAACTACGTTCATTCTACTCAAGGTAAAGGAGGCCTCTCAACGCTCAAAGTGCTCATTTGCCAGTCGTGGGGACTCTCAGCTCACAGACTAGAGTGGAGTCGCTTTGAAAGCACACAGCGCCAGTGTGCCAGACAATGCGCGATGCGGCTCAGATATAGGAGCCACTTACGCCTGTTATTTTTGTAATACCGTTTCTCGCATGTCTCTGGGGAAATGGATTTTAATCCATTTCTGGCTCCTTTGCATATGTTCAAGCCATTGTTCTTCCTCAACACTCTCTCAAGACTCCTCGTACGACTGCAATACAATCCTCGATCGCCCTCACGCGTTTCGACATCCCAATAAAATGCAAGAGGCTTAGGATAAGCTATTGACTCTCAAACAAAGCACCAACTCTATCCACGCGTATATAGCCAGATTTGAACGTACCCTCTACGAAGCACATGGTCAGGAGTGGCCAGGTATCCATAAAATCAGCACCTTTAGAAATGGCCTCAATAGTACTCTACGAAATCGACTCGCGCAACAGCTAAACCTTCCTCGCAATTACTCCAATTTCTTACGTACAGTACAACAGATAGCCAGCCGACCTCTAGTTCCTGCTTTCGACTAGCCAGCCTTATTCGAAGCCAGTTTCTGACAATAATCACGACCAAGTGGATCTAAATATAATCAATACAACCTTCCAAATCGCCTACGACTAAGCTTCGAGCTCGATCGATTTCCCCCGGGCCGACGCGAACGATATAGGTGGGAAGGCAAGTGTGTTACGTGTAGTTTAGAGGATCATTGCGTCAAAGATTGTAATATGGCTCTATGCAAGGATTTTAGTTCTACAACGGGCACCTACAACAGCAACGCAAGCAAAAAGGTTACAATTGCAGCTTTGAATGATTCAAATTACTATTCTTATGATACAGATTCTGAAGGATCAATTGGCCTAGGAGCGTTGGATTGGAAAAAGTATGTAAAATAATCGCTCGAGGGCGAGCTTACTATTAGGGGGTCATTGTTGTACTATCGCTTACTATACACATGAACCACAAAGCTGTACAAAATGCCTCGATACTCCTTAGTTTAATGTTCTTGTAATAGAGCCTCCTTATTAGCTCCCCTACATGGTCCAGAAATTGGGTTTGTAACAATTGTGTTATATTAACAATAAATAGAACAATAAAATATTAGCTTTCATTGATACAAACCCTTTTTTACTACGTTTTAATTTTTAATTTATACTTTTTGTACTTTTAGTGACTTTTTATAAAACTGAAAGCTTTTACCGAACCCTTTTTCTACCCTTTAGTATGTGACATTTCTGCACCTGACGGTTGCTTTGGCAGCCCGCGACTGACTTCCACCTTGCCATAAAATTGCTGCAGCCTGGTTCAGCCGTTGTGCCCCCCTCCCCTACCCCCCTCTTTTGTGGCTTAGCCATCTATTGGAAGGCTGCATTCCCAAGCCAAGGCGGTTGTACAGAACACGACATTGGCTCATAAAGCACCATCAAGTCGTTCGCACAAAGCGCCACATGTATTTTAAGGGTCTAGCCCTCTCATGAAGAGGAAAGGCTCACCGAAGGAGCCACCTCCATATGCCAAGGGGCCAAGTGTCTTTATTAATCCATCCCGCAACGATTTTTGCGCAATTAAGATACGTCCTACTTCAACTATGAACTTCGGCGTTGGCGATATTGTTGTCCTCGGCACCTTGACCTGGAAGCTCTACAAAAACTGCAAAGACTCATCAGCTGAATTCAAGCGCATCTCTAGTGAAGTCGCATCGCTGCACGTTGTCATTAAAGAAACCGAAGAACACATCAAAGAGAGCCAAGGCCTCGGTCCGTCGCGGGACGCCAGACTTACAATACTCATCGATGGATGTAAGGAAGTTCTTGTGGACCTGGAAAAGCTGTTAAACAATTATGAAAGTTTGGGGACGCAGGCGCAAAGGACTTGGGATCGGATGAGGTGGGGCTTGGAAGAGCTAGCTGATGTGAGGTCGAGGATTATTTCCAACACAACCCTTCTAACTGCATTTAACAGCAGCCTGGCAAAGTACTATTCTCATCCAATATTTTCCACAGAAGCGGGCTAATAACTGCATAGTTCTTCCACGACGCGAATTGAAAAGAGACTGAATAAATTCATTGAAGAAGTCAGGGCAGGGCTTCGTGAAGGCTCCGTGGTAACATCCTCCGACGTCGCAGAGAATATCGAATCCGAAGAGATTTGGCTTCAATTACGACGAGAATTGGAGGATGTGGGAATATTTGCTTCGGTCGTTGAGGAGCACCATGCGTATATCTGCAATTGGCTGAAGACGGCCATTTCGAATGGCATGCTAGAAGAAATGGATCCGTCAGCACGGCTCAGAATGGAAGGTTCAATTGATTCTGGATATGGAGGCTCTACTGGTAGCACTTATGCACCAAGTCTTGTTCCCATTGCTGTTGCAAACGAGGAGTTCGAAAACCAATTAGCGCAACATCCTTCCCGAATTCCGTCGGAGATTTTGGAGCATTTGCCTAGATCTGATGTCAAAGTCAGGAAAGCTTCGAGTGTGTCTTCTGTGCTGTTCAAGTTGTTCAAGAAAGACACAGCGATTATCGAGGCCGCCAGTGATGGAGATATCGCGAGAGTGGATAAACTGATCTCCTTAGGCGCAAATGTCAATGCACGTGATCGATGGGGTGTAGGTTCCCTTGCCTGTCTCTTTGAGATAGCTTGCTAATTAATGCAGTGGTCTGCTTTGAGTATGTGTGGATATGGTGGTCACCTTGAAATTTGCCGCACACTCCTTGACCATGGCGCAGACTTGGACAATGTGGATGTAGATGGAGATACGCCGGAGAGTCTGGCGACAAATAGAGGTCATGCAGCTGTCGTGATCATGTTGGAACAGGAGAGGGCTGCAAGAGACTTGAAGGCACGGGAGGCAGACGATGAACAACCTCGAAGGTAGGACAATCTGTGTCTAATAATTGTTTGAGATGCTGACAGAAATAAGTGTGGTGTGATTTAGATGACGTTTTGCGCCTGGTGGGATAATATATGGAGTTTTAGGGATGAGGAGCCATTGAACTATCGTGAATGTTTTCAAGGGTTCTTACTATTATATTATAGTCTCATAATGAGCGCCAAGACTTCTCACGTAGATATCAGTACTTAGGATTAGATGATGCAAATGGAAACTATCATGAAATGCCTCTCGCTATAAGATATCCAGTGATATATGGTAAAGAAGGATGCAGGGTGATGCGTTGTTCACGAAGAGCATGCTTGTATCAATCAGAGACTCAACCCTGCGATCTGCCCAGCCAGCCACTGCCTCGGCTTCACTTGCTTCTTTGGGAAGTGGTTAGCGCCCAACATGACAACCAGAAACATAAATGCCACGCAGGTACTTAGCCCTTACTCACCATCACAGTTTTTGTCGAGTTTGGGACTCATTGCATCCTTGTATCTCACCAAGCTGCATCGCACGTGAAGAAGAGCCATCATGGGAAGCTTAAAGATCTCTTCTACAACTGGTGATGACCAACCTCATGTCTGTGTTGTTGGTGCTGGCATATCTGGGCTACGATGTGCGGATATTCTACTCCAGCAGGGCTTCCAAGTGACGATGCTGGAGGCAAGAAATAGAATTGGGGGAAGAGTGGGTCTGCCTTCCGTCGGATGTTCTTTGCAGTAAGATTGACGAGGCCTTTTAGATATGCCAGAGTAATAAACTAGGGTACATTGCTGATATGTATGTGTAATATGTTAATTATGAGTCAATTAAGAGCTGACATATGTCTAGTGGACCAAATTGGATTGTAAGCTATTCCCACACCTCTTTCCTGTATCTGTATAACGCCGACGTTCGTAGCATGCGACAGGTGGCCCGCACCCCATCCGCGACCTAGCAACAGAAACAAATACGCCCCTGCATCACTGGAACAACAAGCAAAATATCTATGCATCCTCTGGAGAGCTTCTCTCGGATGAAAAATCTTCTGAACTATCCACTTTGCTTTGGGACATCATAGAAGAGGCATTTGAATATAGTGAGAGGAATGCAACTTCAATACCGGAATCAGTCAGTCTTTATGACTATATTTCGTTAAAGGTGAAAGAGAAGCTTTCAAATCGTGAAGAAGACCAGAAGATAGTATTGGACATGAGCGAGATGTGGGGCGCCTATATTGGGCATCCTGTTACGAGGCAGAGTCTGAGATTTGTGTGGATGGAAGAATGTTGTGGCGGAGGTAAGTTGAGAGAATTATCTAATTAATTACAACCTAATTTGCTAAGAGGAGATGTTCATTGAAACAACGTACGAAGCTATCTTTGACAAGATTGCAAAGTTACCACGCGAGGAGGCAGACATTCGATTAGAGGAGAGGGTAGTCAAAATCGTAGCTCCAGAAGATCGAGATGCTGCTAAAATCACCGTGATAACAGAAAAGGGAGAGAATCTCTTATTCGATGAGGTTTTAATGACAACACCCCTTGGCTGGCTAAAGCAACACCAAGAAGACGCCTTCGCGCCAGCTTTACCCCCGAGGATATGCTCCGGGATCAACGCCATTTCTGTCGGCCACCTTGAAAAGGTCTGAAAGCCTGTATTTCTTCCATCATATATTTCTAACATCTTCTAGGTATACATTACGTTTCCTTCCGCATTTTGGATTAAAGGTGAAGCCGATGATTTCGCGGGATATACAAACTGGCTGTCACCCAAATATGCGCGAGAAACGAACCCAAACTGTTGGCCCCAAGAAATCTGGAACCTCGCTGCATTCTCACCAGAAAATAGACGCCCAACAATCCTCTTCTACCTTTACGGCGACTGCTCGCACTACCTCACCACCCTCGTACATGGGAAATCCGCGGAAGAGCATTATTCTCTGCTTGATGCCTTTTTCCACCCCTATTACTCGCTGTTACCCAATTTTTCGTCCGATGACGAGAATTGCAAGCCCAAGGCGATTTTGAATACAGAGTGGCAGAAGGATGAGTTGAGTGGTTATGGAAGTTATTGTAACTTCCAGGTGGGCATCAAGGAGGCGGACAAGGATGTGAAGGCGATTAGGAAGGGTTGCCCTGAGAGGAGATTGTGGTTTGCTGGGGAACATACTGCACCTTTCGAGGAGCTGGGGACGGCGGCAGGAGCGTATATGAGTGGTGAAGCTGTGGGGAAGAGGATTATAGAGATGTATACGAAAGACGAATCCGGATGAGAATTGTTTTAGAATGACGCTCGATCAAAAATAGATAACGGACTAAAATATTATGCATTCTCAACTGTGAAACTAGGATCTTTTTCAGTATAGCTGTCTGTTTAAAAGGAACTAATCGTGAGGTTATGCGGTGAGGACGTCCATTAGCTGGCATTCCTTCCGGAATACGCCCCGGGTACGACCTCACTACGAAGGTTATGTAGCGGAATGCAACTGACCACTGGTTTCGTGGTTCAGAAGATAATTCCCTTCAAGTCCCGATTGACATCATGTAGCATCGTCAGGCCTTCCCCAGTAGAAGTATCACAATCCCCCACCACGCTCAACCTCTTTTCATATTTGTAGCTTTTTTGTAGTTCGGTCCAAAGGTCTTTCGGCTGTTGTCTCAGGCCATAGGTTCCCAAAGCTTCCACAAGTTATACGCGATCCACAATATTGTCAAGATCGAAAATGGCAAGGACGTTAAGTACGGGAATAGTTGGTCTTGACAGTTTCTTTTCCTTACCAATAAGCCACCTCCTGGCAAAGTCCCAGATCTTATAGTTTGCCGAGTCTTTCCACATGAATGCTGACAGCGGTCCCGCTATTACTTCCACAAGAACCCCAGAGTGTTTGATATGGTATCCTATATAACGTGTAACGTAGCCCAAGAGATAATAAGAGTCTGTTAGCTGCTCTTTGTCTGTTCGGTAAGCTTAGAGGCCAGAATGTACCACGGAATGGGTCTGAGATAGTCCTTAAGTAGGTATTCGAGACACGCTTTAGCAAGCGTTGAATGACCGTCCCCGGATTTATATCTTTCAGCCAAACATTCCCGCAAAGAGTAGTGAAAGAGCTCGACTTCTCTTTCAGCGCTGACCATCACCAATCCTGAGCAAGCGCTTTTAATTCGGCCTGCGAGGTAAAAATTGGTAGGATCTTTTCCCAAAAGGACACTGAGTTGTGCGAGAAGCTCGGCAATTGTAAGTGGACGCTCTGCAAAATAAAGGTATATCAAGAGCATTTCAATATCTTCAAATGAGTTGGCCTTCAATTTCTGACGCGCATTCTCGTAGTACTTCTTGGTGTCTTAGGGGCAGGCGCTTATCAATTCCAATAATTCCCCAAGGCTTGTGTCTTGAATGTGCTCTAAATCTTTGATGATATGCCGTGCCCAGAGGAAAATCCCGTTCGTACAACTCTGGATAACCGAAGTAACAGTTTTGGGAATAAGGTCATGGAATGGTCTTGTTTAAGCTACCCGAGATACCTCATATTCAACATACTTCAGGATATCCGGTGAGACGTCTTCCTCAGTGATCCTGATATGCAGATGGTTCGGACATCAATATTCGATCCCTTTCTCTTCTCGCTAGCTGATAACAATATGAATATGATTCAATTTTCTAACGCTGTCTGCGCTGTCGTCTTTAAATATCCAATCAAGCGCTAATAAACATACCTGGCGGAGGGCGATGGCTGAACACCTGTATGCGGTGCCCTCTACGAACCTGGAATCGGCATTACTCTCCTGAGGCAGTTTAATAACGATTCCAGAGCCGAGATTCAGCCCAAACAGTAATATAAAAGGATTTCTGGGGCCAAAGTAAAAAAAAAAGTAAATGTCAGATGCCAGGGTTGATAAGCTTTACCACAGCACTAAGCGGGCCAAAAAGGTACAATATCCGACGTCGCATGTCAGAAAGCTTATCCTACTACATATACCAGTACGGAACCTGACAGGGCACCCCCCTTCAGGAATCCCGTCCTCGGGATTCGTGCCACGTGATGCTCTTCAGCCGCCTCCGATGTCTCGTGCTATCACGTGCCTTTGACACGTGACGCGTCGGCTATTCGCCACGTGCCCACAAATGCATAATATGCAGTTAACCATAGAGGTAATCACGTGCTTGCAACTTTCACACGTGACGCTCTTCCGAATGCGGATCCTCGCTAAGCAACACCAGAGAACCTGATGCTTGGCACGCGGCCTCGCCTAATCTCAGAATTACGTATTCAGGTGACGTCGGATATTCTGTCAGATGCCAGGGTTGATAAGCTTTACCACAGCACTAAGCGGGCCAAAAAGGTACAATATCCGACGTCGCATGTCAGAAAGCTTATCCTACTACATATACCAGTACGGAACCTGACAGTAAAGTTTTCACGCTAAAGCTAAGGTTTTTCTGTAAGAAGTATTACTTCGATTTAACAACAAACTTTTTATAATACTGAAAAACGAGTTAAAACACGACTTAAACTACTTTCGAACTAGCTTTCAATTATTTGCACTTGTTTACTATACGAGTTTCGAAACACACATTGTAAAAAAGCTGAAAAAGTGAACCGGAAAAATAACGGAAAATTACACGTACGACAAAATAACAACACAAGCACTTAAGTGGCTTGTACTTTCGATAAATATATACTTATAGCTAGAAAAAAAATCGCGAAGAAAAGTCGACAAAGCGAAAGCTGTAATAAAAAAAAACGTGTAAAAAACAAAAGAATTTGTAAGGTGCTGGAGTAGTGTGGCACAAATCAACTCATATTGAACAAAGACTAATCTCTACCCTCTCTACTACGTCCCGAGCCCCTACTTATACCCTCCGAACCCCTGGCGGCTCTCTTCGTGCCTATACATGCCAAGTCTCAGTGCCTTTACCGAGCCCCCTTCATTGCCCCTCAGCACGTGACATCCTGGCGCCTGACATTGCCCCCCTCTCTAGAACGTCGTCCCGACGTTCACGTTGGTATTGTAAGCGTCAGGTGCTGATATTGTAGCTTGATATTGTTGCCAGCTCGTATGGTAGTCGAAGGTGAGTCGGAGAGGGCTCGTGGCGAGTGAGCAACTTGAGTACAATAGGAAGCCGAGTACAATAGGAACAATCAACAATACCCCCCAATGAATGAGTAACAACAACAATAGCTTCCAGTCATGAATAGAAATGAGTAATAGTCGACTCTCAGCCTATAAATAGGCGCTTCCCCTCCGCCTAGCTGCGTTTTCTTTTCCTCTTTGCAACACCATCACCATCACCATCACCATCACCACCACTACTACCACTACTACTACTATGTCTGCCCCGCGTTCCGCCTCCGTCTCGGCTTCGGCCACCTCCGTCTGCCTTCGCTGCGCGAAGATTGCGGGCTCCGAGCCCGAAGTCTGCTGCTCCTTCGATAAAAAGAGCAGCATCAAGTGCTCTCGCTGCCGCGGCCTTAAGGCCAAATGTCTCCCCGTAAGTACTTTGTAGCTTCGATACCCTTTCGATCTAACTCCGGCTAGCTGCCGGCTGCCCTCCGTCGCCGTGGTAGTCGCCTCGCCCGCTGGTCGCGCCTCCTTCGGGAGCGTCCCGGCTCCGACGACCGCACGAAGCGCCTCCGTGGGGCCATCGCCCGGGTCTCTTCGGAGATCAAAGATCGTTCGGAAGCCCTGTCTCGCCAACAGGCCCACCCCAAGGGAGTGGAGGCGGTCTCCTTGGCCCTCCTCACGGAGGCCAGGAAGACCAATTCCCTCCTGCGGGAGTTGGTTATATTGCAGCGGGTGGCGGTAAGTAATCGAACTCCCTTCGACTCGTAGCCGATCTAATTAGCTAGGCCGGCATCAACGAGGACGAGGACGAGGATGAGGACGATGAGGATGACGATGAGGAGGAGTTTGCCTCCGAGGAGGAAGGGGGAGGAGGAGAGGGGGTGGTGGAGGAGGTGGTGGCGGATGCTTTGGCGGCGGGTGGTCTTCTGGACGTTTAGCTTCGCCTTCGGGCACCCATCGTTTCGCCCCCGGGCCTTTGCCGTTTTGCCTTCGGGCATGAATTGACTACTTTGCTCCTTTCCATTTCCTTTTCCTCGACCCTCTTGCTATCTCAAACGTAGTTCCTCGGTGATACTCCTGTACTACTTCGCCGGCGCTTCGAAGGTTCTTCGCGGGCTCCCATGAGTCTTCCGCAGGAGAATACCCTTTCCAGCGTACTAAATACTCCATTCCCCTTTTTGTAGTTCGGTGGGCTTGAATAGCCTTCACCTCGTACTCTTCTTCTCCCTGTACTAGAATCGGCGCCGGTTCTTCGACGGCTCCTTCACGTCCATGCCACGGCTCTAATAAAGATACATGGAACACATTGTGGATCTTGTAGGATGGCGGTAGCTCTAGCTTGTAGGCTTGCCCGTGATCCCCTATGACTTCTAAAACTTTGAATGGCCCTAGATATTTGTCTGCCAGCTTGCGGCTAGGCCTAAGTTGTCGAATATTCTTCGAGGCCAGCATTACTTTCTCTTTCGCGCGGAAACGGGTTGGCTTGTGTTTTGCGTCGTAGTACTTCCTGTGCTCTTCGTGGGCTTTTCGGAGGTTACTCGAAAGCTTCTCTCGCTCTTCCACTAAAAGTTTGATCCTTTCTTCAGCTGCCGGCACCTTTCCTTCGGGAACGTCGTCCCCGACGTTCAAGCCCAGCTCAGGATCGAAGCCGTAAAGTAGTCTAAACGGAGTACTACCGGTGCTTGCATGGACAGAGTTGTTGTATGTGAATTCCGCTAAAGCCAGTTTCGAGACCCAGTCATCTTGTCTGTAATTGCAATACGTTCTCAAATAGAATTCCAGAGTTTGATTTTGCCGTTCCGTCTGGCCGTCCGTCTGCGGATGGAAAGCGGTGGAGAGTCGGCGGCGGATCTTAAGGTAATACATGAAGTCTCCCCAGAATTTGCTTGTAAAGACAGATCCTCTGTCTGTAGTGATTCCTTTTGGGGATCCGAAATCCTTATAGATGTGGTTCATAAACAGTTCCGCAAGCTCATGAGCTTGAATACTCTTCCGTACAGCTATATAGCGTGCTAGTTTGGTGTATCTATCAACTATAACTAGTATAGAGTCATATATTTGGTTGTGCCTTTTGCTGGGCGGTAAATCTGTAATAAAATCCATAGTTATCTCTTCCCATGGTTTCAAGGGAATAGGGATCGGGGCCAACTCGCCGTAGGTTCGGTGCTTTCTCGGTTTGCCTCTCTGGCATTCCGTGCACGTCTTGACATGTTTCTTGACATCATCTTTCAAGCCTGGCCAATAGTACTTTCGGCCTATCAGCTCGCGCGTTTTACGCACGCCAAAGTGGCCGGCAAGCTCCTCATCATGATGCACGTGAATTATCTCCGCGCGTATTGATCTCTCGTCAGGGACGTATACAGCTCCCTTATGACGGAGTAGGCCATCCTCGTGGCCTATGCTCCATGGCTTCTTCGCCCCGGTTCGGCTCCGCTTCGTAGTCTCCTCGGTGATCTTTCGGACTGAGAAGGGATCAGTCTTCTGCAGTTCCGTCAGAACGTCCCGAATCGGCTTCGTCACTTCACCATATACCGTTTCGGTCGATAACGACATAATCGCTACCTTCCGTGGCACGCGCTGTTTGCAACCAGCTATGCCAGCAGCAGGCTTAAATCCAACTCCTCGGATTACGCCGCAGTACTCTCTGGCCCATGACTTTGTCATGTTTGTCTCTAGCCCCGGCATCTCGCCGGTTCGGGGGCGCCTACCCCCCGGGGTGGACGCGACTTCACACGAGCGCGCCCAGCTCGTGCCACCTGGAAGCACACCTCCCAGATGGTCCTTTAGGGCATGAAACAACCCTGCCACACGCAGTTTGTCATACAAGGTCGGGAGAGACGTTTCTGCCTCTTCTCCGCCTCGCCCCCGATTCGGCGTCGACTCCCTATAGTCCGGCCTCCGTGAAGGTCCGTCTGCGGGATTAGTCTTGCCTGGTCTAAACTCAATCACAAAATCAAACTCGCCCAAGCCTTCGGCCCATCTCGCCTGGCGGCCTGTAAGCTTCCTCTTTGTCATGAAATATTTCAAATTGTTATGGTCGGTGCGGACCGTAACGGTATCGGCACTGCCTCGAAGGTATTGCCCCCATTGTCGGAAAGCATAAACTATGGCCATCAATTCTATGTCGTGAGTGTCATATCGAGACTCAACAGGAGTAAGCTTCTTTGAGTAGAAAGCGATAGGGTGCCATCTAGCTTCCTTCCCCTCTCCGAACAGCTGCGAGAGGATCCCGGCTATGGCCCATTTGGAGCCGTCTGTTTCCACCTTGATTCTACGTTGCGGATCAAAATGTCTGAGCAGAGGTGTTTCCCGGAATCTTGATTTCAGGACCTCAAAGCTCGCCAGCGCCTCAGGCCCCATTCGAAAGGGAGCCGTAGGCTCCTTCATTTTCTTGAGAAGGTCTGTCAGCGGCACACAGACGCGGGCGTATTCCCTGATAAATCGCCTGTAAAAGTTGGTGAACCCCAAAAACACCTGGATATCCCTATAGCAAGTAGGCACAGGCCATTCCTTTACGGTTTCCACGCGAGAAGGATCCATTTCTATGCCTTTAGGCCCTACAATAAAGCCTAGAAACTCAACAGTATCCGTATTGAAGCGGCACTTAGAAAGGTTTGCGTATAGCTTGTACTTCCGTAGCCTTTCGAGAACCTCATGAACCGCTTTCGTATGGTCTTCGATTCTCTCCGAGAAAATAAGTATGTCATCAAGGTAAACCACACAAATCACATCGACAAGGCCGACTAGAGCTTGGTTGATGTAGGCTTGGAACGTAGCTGGAGCGTTCGAGAGCCCAAAAGGAAGAACCAGGTACTCGAAGTGGCCGTATCGGGTACGAAACGCCGTCTTCCACTCATCGCCTTCCTTGATGCGTATTCTGTGGTAGGCATTAGTAAGATCTATCTTCGTGAATCGTTTTGAGCGACGAAGCCTATCTAACGTTTCACTGATCAGAGGCAATGGCGTTCTATCCTTGATCGTGACTCTATTCAATCCTCTGTAGTCCACGCATAGCCTAAGAGAACCGTCCTTCTTGGGTACGAATAGGATCGGCGCTCCTGCAGGGCTAGTGGATCGGCGGATCCATCCTTTTGATAAGGAGGATTCGAGATATTCCCTCAATACTGTCAATTCATTCTCTGAAAACGGGTAGACGGGGCCCCATGGGGGTACCGCCCCCGGCTCGAGGTTGATTCGATGCTCCATCGGGTGGTGCTTAGGCAGAATGCCTGCGGCCGCGTCATTGAACATATCCGCGTAGCTTGTGTGCTCAAGTGGGAGCAATACTGGGCCTTCTTCTACTCGTCGTAGGACCAAGCAATAGATTACCTGGCCCTTGCTAGCTTTGCGAAAGTTTTTGACGCTGAGCACCCTAATCTGGGATATCTCGAGGGGGTATCGCCAGCTTCCCGTAGAGAAACGTATAACTGGGTCAATCTGCTGCAGCCAAGGAAACCCTAATATGAGGGAAACGTCTGGTATGTCAAAGTCGCACGCCACGAAGTCGTGTCGGTGGGGTTTCGTGGTGCCTTCGGAATCAGTGACAACAAGCCCGATATTGCTAATCCCGTAAGTAACAACCTCTTTCCCTTCTACTGTAGCCAGTTGGAACTGGGCGTCTTTCGACTCCCAATTATGCCGTATAGCCAAGGACTGTTTTACACAGCTTTGTTCCGCGCCGCTGTCGATAAGCGCCTGTACCTCCTCCGTTCCTCCTTCGGCACTAGATACACGTACTGAAATAACCATCCGCCTTCTTTCTGCGTTTTCGCCCGTCCTTCCTGGCAGAGAGGATATTAAGAACGGGCTCCTCCGTTTCCCTGCCTAGGCTCTGGGCAATTGGTGGAAATGTGACCTTTCTTTTTGCAATTGTAGCACTCTATATTGGGGCATTTAGAGGATAGATGACCCTCTTCACTGCACCGATAGCATCGAATAGTGCCACGTCTACCCCCTGTGCCGGTACCGATAGGGGTGCGATTCGCTTCACTCAAAGTGCCCTTTGTGTTTCCCTGAGTATTTCCTGCTGCAGGGCGTTGAGCCGGTGTTTCTGATTCGGCCGTAGACGCAGGAGCATCGGCACCTCTCCGCGGGTTCCTCGTGGCTCCTTTACTTGAGCTACTGGAGTTGCTAATGATTTTCTCTGCGCTCTCTATCCTTCGGGCCAAAGATATCAGCGCTTTCCGGCTCTTAGGGAGATCCCCATAGCGCAATATGCTTGCTTTCAGGTCATCCTTGAGCTTTCCGAATAGCGTACGTTGACGGTGCGCATCATCCACGATTCCCAGCTCCCTTTCGAGCGTTTCCAGGTGTATTGCAAAAGCTTCTACCGACTGGTTTTCCCGCTGCTTGGCGTTCTCCAGCTTACTGGCTGTATCTAGTTCCCGATTGTCCTTATCTGTAAGCAAATCATAGAGGAAAGCTACAAACTCTTCCCATGTGGTATTGCCGACCCCTACCTCCGACTCGTAGCCGTTCCACTTCCGTTCCGTCATCATATCGAAAGCGGGGATACAATGGTCTATCTTCCGCGTGTCATTAGGGAAGTAGTAATCTCCGTCTGCCCTGAAACAGCGTTCCGCAGCTGAAACAAAAGACTGTACCTCTAATAGGGTCTTCCCCTTGAAATCAGGTAGATCCTTGGGTTTCAGTACCGGTTGCTGAAAGAATGGCTGGCGCTCAGGCCTGCTCTCAAACTCTGTTCTGTTCGGAAGCGTTTCACCGGTGTGCCGGCGGCGTTTCGCCCTAGTTTCCTCTTCGGCCAGTTCCTGGTTTTCCTCAAGGTCATCCAGGCTACGCAACTGCTCCTCCAAGATCCTCCGCTGTTTCCTGACTTTCTCAAGTTCTCTAGCAGCGTTGCTTGACTTCGTAAGTCTTTGCTTTTTGCGTTGCTCCGCCTGACGTATCTCCCTTTGGAGCTCTGCCACAACAGATAGCTCGCGGGCCAACGTATCCTGTGTGTCCATGACAGCGTCGTCTCTTTGCCGTTCCTGAAGCGTTTCGTCTTCGATTTCTTCCGAGTGTTGACTTCTTTCTGAATCTCTGCGCACACGAGTTGTACCAGGTGGGTCAGGACTCAGGTTCTCTGTAGAAGACCGAGTAATAGGTCGACGAGCTGTAGAAGCAGATCCAGCTGCTTTTTCTTTCCCTTTCGATACCATAGCGTTCTGGGTGCGATACTCTTCTGACTCGTGCCGAACTACACCTCATGAAAGAGAGATTAGAATGTAAGGTGCTGGAGTAGGGTGGCACAAGTCAACTGCAATTGATACGAAGACTAATCTCTACCTTCTCTACGACGTCCCGAGTCCCCTACTTATACCCTCCGAACCCCTGGCGGCTCCCTACGTGCCCATACATGCCAAGCCTCAGTGCCTTTACCGAGCCCCCCCTCAGTGCCCCTTAGCACGTGACATCCTGGCGCCTGACATTTCTGAACTTCGAGCAGCCATTCTCTAGGCGCTTGCTTCAGACCATATAGCGACTTGACTAATAGTAAGCACTTCCCCTTCAAGTTGGTATTGGAGTGAAGAAGTTGAAAGAACTCAGGTATTTCCATATAGATTTCTTCTTTCAGCGAAGGATTCAAAAATGCCGTGTCGACATCTAGCTGATCTATTTCTAGATCTTCTTCTGCGGCTTTGGCCAGCAACGCCCTTAGCGTATTGTATCGCAGTACCGATGCGAATGTGTCGAAATAGTCAATTCCGTAGGTTTGCTCGTAGCCCTTGACTACGAGGCGCGCTTTGCGTCTTGCCAGATCACCTCTGTAATCGAATTTGTTCCTGAGTACCCATTTGCTCTTGATAACCTTTCTCCCGCTTTTAGGAGACTCTACTATCTTGTACGTGCCAGTACTTTTCAACGATTGTAGTTCTGAGCATATAGCTTCATGCCATGCAGGAGCGTCCTCTTGCAAAGCTTGCTCGACAGTAATAAGCTCGAATGGAGCGGCAGGAACACCTACTGTAGCTCCCTTTTCTAGCTGTACAGGTTTCTCCACTGTTACTAACTGTACAATAGCGTCGGGGAACACAGTCTTGCGCGGTATTCTCCCAGCTCTCGTTCTGTATTCTGGAACATCTATACTGCTGCTAACTGTATCGCTGGGCAAGCCCGTAGCTCTGCCTTGTGGGCCTAAAGCTCCACTAGATGAGTCTGTTACTCCATCTACAGCGTTCGTTGTGTTCGGCAGATTGAAAGTAGTAGTAGAAGGGAGAGCCTGACGCTCGATCATTGGTTCAGTACTGCCCGAAGGTTGCTTGCTAGCTAGTACACTGCCTTTCGCAGGAGCTTGTATTATGGGGAGCCTTCGCTCGTTCTCTCGACCTAGCTGTTCTTCTGTTAGCTTAGGGAGGATATTCTCACTGAACTTAACATCGGCTGATATTATTTCTTTTCTGGTCTTTAGGTCAAGCAGCCTCCACAGCCTGTTGCCTTTCATGCCTATAAATATGAATTCGCCCTGTCTCAGTTTAGGGTCGAACGTTGAGGATTGTACTCCATGTGTTGCTTTAGGGAGTGCTTTGCAGCCGTACACCCTCAGTGCCTGTAAGTCGGGCTTTTGGCCTTTGAATGCCTGATGTGGAATCTCTGTTTCGTATTCTCCGTAGGGTAACGCTGTCGTAGGTAGCCTGTTCGTGAGCCATACAGCGTGCTCTGCTGCATAATCCCAGGCTCTATAGTGGTGCTGTGCATGGTACAAAAGCGAACGTATCATGTTGCCTATTTTGCCCATCATTCTCTCTACTACGCCATTGAGAGAGTGCTTGTATGGTGGAGAAGGCTCGAGCTGTATTCCAAGCTCTTTACAATGCTCCTGGAACATAGCACCGAATTCCCCTGTTCCGTTGTCACACCGTACGTAAACAACTTTTTCCTTTGATTCCAGTTGTATTTCATTCAGCAGTTGCTTGAATGCCGGTACAGCTTCATTTGCTGACTTGTTCTTCAGAAAAGTTATCCAACAGTGGCGTGTAGCGTCATCGACGACTAGAAGGTAGTATCTGTATCCACGGAAGCTCATGGCTTTGATTCCTGATATATCCGCGTGGATTCTCCTGGCTTTGACTTGCTGACGATTATCAGTGGTCTTGTTGAACGATTCCTTCATACGACCTGCTAAGCATCCTTCGCATGCTGTTTCTCCTACTACAGGCGTGCCACGTTTCGTACCTGATACGCCTTCGGCACATGCTTCAAGCTTTTCGACGTATTTGTGGTGAGCATGGCCCATGCGGTAGTGCCATAGCTCTCTTGTGTTTGTCGGAAGGTGGGCAGAATTAGATTCATCTTCGATGCTGACTAGGGCTGCTTGCTTAGGCTGTTCTACGTAGTAAAGCCCATCGATGCACTCCCCCATGAAGATTGTTCTGCCATTGGTCTCTACGTAGGCTTCTGCTTTTCGGTTTACGAGCCTTACGGTGATGCCTTTTTCATTCAATGCGGACGGTGATATTAGCTTTCCTTTAAGCTTAGGAGTGTACCATACGTCCGAAAGCTGTACATGTCCTTTCGTGGATTCTATAGTGACTTGGCCATAACCAATAGCTTCTACTGCGGAGCCATCAGCAATTTGTACTAGCTTAGGTGTTGGCCAGCGTTTGACTGATTTAAAATCATTGACACTGTTACAGAAGTGCCTTGTTGCTCCAGAGTCTATCACCCATCCTCGGCCTGGATTAGTGACGTAGATTTGAGGAATGTCACTGTCACACTCAGGATTCTGAACGCAAAGGTAAGTGTGCTCTATTGAGTTGGCTTGCTCTTCCGTATTTTCAGTTCTTTTAAGCACTTGTTCTCTAGCCCTCTTGTATTCGTAGCATTTGGCCTGAAAATGGCCTTTCTTTTTGCAGAATCGACATTGATCTTTCCCAATTTTCTCAACAGGTGTTTTCGACGATTCTCTTTCGCTACGATCACCATGATCACTGTGGTGGCCTCTCCTCCGGCTTCGACTTCCTCTTCCTTTGCCTCTGCCTCGACCTCGGCTTCTGCCTTTGCTTCTACCCCTTGTATCCGATCCTTGTGCGATTGCAGCTGTAGCGGTAGTGGTAGTGAGCTGTTCTTGAGAGACGTTTTCGTATGACTCGAGCAAAGTAATAGTTGCTACTAAGCGTTCCTCAGGGTCCAACTTGTTCTGCAACGCAAGGAATCTAGCTTGTTTCCAATTAGGGTCTTTTGGGAGTGACTGAAGGATTCTGGTTGTAAGTTGGGCATCACTGATTTTGTTTCCTGTTGTATCCAATTTCGTGCGATATACTTCTAGCTTTTGTACGTAGGTACGCAGATTCTCTGCTTTCGGATCCCACTTCTCGTTCTGAAATTGCTCTAAGAGATTATCTTGATATTGTAGGTCATCGGCTCGATTGTCCTTCTTTAATTCTTCCCACATGCCATGCGGATCCCCAGCTAGAACGAACGGCTTAATTCGATTCATGTACGAAGGGCCGACAGAGCTGTTGATTAATTGAATGGCTTTGTATAGGCGGTCCTGGTAGTTCTCATAGAGAGCTCTGCTTGCCGGTAAAGGTTCAGCTTCTTCTCCTTCAACTATTCTCCAGGCTCTTGCGACGATCAGTGCCGTCATGCATGATTGTTCCCATTCAGGGTACGTATTCCCCTCGAGAATACGGATTCTGCCATACTTTGAAGTATAATACTCTGTGTTGCTGGAAGCGTCGGCAGGGGTTGATTTTGTTGCGGAAGACATGTTGGTCGTTGTATGTAGTGCGCTGGCCGGGCTCATAACCTGACAGAAATAGGGTGTATTAGCCAGGGAATGGATGAGAGGATCAGTGAAGATATCACAGCGATTGTATTCAGGCTTGTTAGGAGTGTTGCAGATGATGATTATCTACAGTTCTCAGCCGTAAATATATACGTGGCAGGTATGCCCTAGCTCCTTGGCCTACTTACGTAAGCCGATTCCTGACAACTGGCATTGACTTTTTAGCATCGCGATAAAACTCGGAAATCCATATCTAATAGTTCCATGAGTTTAAAAAGGGAAAAGAGCTTAATGGTGGTGTCGCGGGTCGAAGGGTCTGTAACAAATAGAGGGCAGCAGGAGGGATTGCAATATAACAGATATGAATACGTGATGGGCGATGCAGTTGTAACAGTAATAGATTGATAATAAAAGTATGCTTGTAAGTCTGACAGAAAAACTCAAGCTTGCTTTGTTCAGAAAGCTCTAGCTGTTCCTTATATCTTTACTTTTGCTGTAGCTGTGAGCCTGTAGGTGTTGTGGCTGTGAGCCTGTGGCTGAGCTGAAAAGCCTTTGGCTGGCTGTTAGGCTGTCACGATGGCCGTCTTTAACCGACCCTGGCTGTTACAGGGTCCTACCACACTATAATAAGAGGCTCTCTATAATTCAGGTGGGCGGCGACGACGCGGTGAGAATTTTTGGAATTAATGGGTCAGGAGTGTTCCGGAGAGGTATATAATACGACTGAAATAAAAATAAATAGAAGTTTTTATTCGTTCACATATGTTAAGTCGCTTGAACTCGAAGTGCGTCTCGGCACGCAGGGATAGACGTTACAGCTTTTCATCCTCAGACAGATGGCCAGACAGAAATCTTAAATCGGATTCTCGAAAACTACCTTCGATGCTATGCTGACCTAGAGCAAATGAATTGGGTTAGTGTAACAGAACAGAGGGCAGCAGGAGGGATTGCAATATAGCCAGTAAAAACACATGACTGGCGAGGTGATTGTAATAGTAACGTCCCTCCCTACGTAGCGAGAAACCCTACGTGCCGAGAAAAATATGTTGTTCAGGGGTGTTAAATATCTCCCACGCACATATTTAGGTTTACAGTTAGTTAGACATTGTTCCTTAGCTATTTCTTGAATAAGAATCAATCTCCAATAGAAGATTATCGCAGTCTTGGTTATGTCATCGATGTTCCCGTTCACGGCATCGATAGCCACTTTCGCTGTTTCCCCCTGCTACATCACGACTGTCAGCCTGCATTTAGTTCTCGGGACTCCAAAACGAAAGCTCTATAATAAGAAAATATTTTATCGAGCTTTAAAGATTCAAAGCACATGGAAACTTAGGTTCCGAGTTTATCCGGAAAATAAGGGGCAGGCAGATAGAAACGCCAAGCGTCTCGCTAAGTATTTACAAATTAGCGTGCTAGAATATCATATTTACAGCCATGCTAAATATTTTTACGTGTAAAGTCCGTCCCTGTGTACCGAGAAACCCACCATGCCGAGAAAAATGACCACTCCTGAACACTCCTGACTTGGCTACCTAGAAATTTATGTTCGCATCATCGTCGTCGCGCCTGGTTTGCAGAGAGCCTTATTTCATGGCTTAACCAAGCTTTTACCGTTAGCGAAATCGACTAACCATCCCTGTGCAAATCTATGAGTCCTTCAGGACTACTGAGAAGTCATCGCCAGTCTTTGTGGCTGCCCATGTGCTCAAATTCAAGCAATGTCGGAGCGCCAGTTGGTACCCCCAATCATATCCTAGACTCCGATCGCCGACCTTGCAGCAGTCTACCCGCTCCCCCGCACCCGGTGACGCAAGTAAGCGCTGGATTGAAAGTAAATACCTGCCTAAGGTGTAAGGTTAAAAAATGCCAGAAACAGAAGCTCGGACACTGGTCAAAAGTAGATTCTGGTCCTAGATTTCTGTCCATTTTTTTGTTCCTCTAGCCTCCCCCCTCAGCGACAAGACTTCCAGAATTCCTGCGGCGAGGTCATGCGATTAGCAGGGCTTGCACACTTACAGTGATGCACGACGATCCCATTGCCGCGAGGCTGTCTTTCAGCTGAGTGCGCCAGCCTCAGCCTGGCAACTCTCCTTAAATCTTCAAAGACCTTCTCATCTCTGCCAACCCGACGGCTCAATAACGACTAAGACCTCTTTCTTGCGATACTCGAACCTAGTCGAATAATGCGTCTGTTACACTACAACGGCGATGGCGAGTTCAGCCTGACCGAGTTCTTTGAGACTGATATACCCGAATATGCTATACTATCGCACACATGGGAAGGGGAGGAGGTCACCTTCGAAGATCTGCAGAACGGAACCGGCACGAAGAAGGCTGGTTACGAGAAGATACGGTTTTGCGCAGAACAGGCTAAGCGTGATGACTTGCAGTACTTTTGGGTAGACACCTGCTGCATCGACAAATCGAGCAGCGCTGAGCTTGCAGAAGCTATCAACTCTATGTTTCGTTGGTACCGCACGTCGACCAAATGCTACGTCTATCTGTCAGATGTGTCGAGAACTGCCGTCAACACTTATGACCAAGGCTGGGAATCGGCATTTCGGAAATCTAGATGGTTCACTCGAGGCTGGACCCTCCAAGAGCTTATTGCTCCGACATCAGTTGAATTCTTCTGCCGGGAATCCAAGCGAATTGGTAGTAAGAGTTCTCTAGAGCAGCAAATTCACGAGATCACAGGCATCCCTAAGTCGGCGCTTCAAGGAGCCTATTTGTCGCAGTTTAGCGATAAGGAGCGATATTCATGGATTCAACCCCGCCAGACTAAGGTCGAAGAAGACAAAGCGTACTCGTTACTCGGTATTTTTGACGTCCAAATGCCCCTCCGTTATGGCGAAGGGATGGCGAATGCGTTCAAACGGCTCGAAGAGGAAATCGACAAGTTTAACAAGTGCCTCCAAGACCTACGCCTCAGCGATCCCCGCGATGACAAGACGCGTATTGAGGACACTAAGGGTGGCTTGCTAGAGGGCTCATATCATTGGGCCCTAGAGACCTCCGATTTCCAACAATGGCGTAACAGCCCGCAGACTTGGCTGCTGTGGATCAAAGGAGATCCCGGCAAGGGCAAGACGATGTTGCTCTGCGGCATTATCAACGAGCTGAAGAAGTCTATACCGAAGTCGACTCTTCTATCATACTTCTTCTGTCAGGCGACTGACTCTCGAATTAACAACGCCACGGCCGTGCTACGAGGTCTGATCTATCTACTTGTCGATAAACAGCCATCTCTTATCTCACATGTACGGAAGAAGTATGAACAAGCCGGCAAAGCGCTCTTTGAGGATGCAAATGCCTGGGTTGCTTTATGCGAAATTTTTGCTAACATTCTACAAAACTCGAAACTGAATAGTATGTGCTTTATCGTCGACGCGCTCGACGAATGCGTAGCGGACTTACCGAAGTTGTTGGACCTCATCGTACAGACTTCGTCTATATCTCCTCGCATCAAGTGGATTGTCTCTAGTCGCAACTGGCCGAGCATCGAGAAAAGTCTCAATAAAGCGACCCAGAAAGCCAGCTTGCTTCTAGAGCTTAACGAAAAATCCGTCTCCGCGGCCGTCAATACGTATATCCAGTCTAAGGTAGATTCTTTAGCAACGGAATATGAATACGACAATAACACGCGGGGTGCTGTTCAAAGCTACTTGTCGGCAAACGCAAGTGGCACTTTCCTCTGGGTTGCCTTGGTTTGCCAAGAACTCGCCGGTATCTCAGGATGGGAGGTTGAAGAAATGTTGTCAGCGTTTCCGCCTGGACTCGATGCCGTTTATATGCGAATGATAAAGCAGATCAGTATTTCAAGAGCTGCTAAGCGCTGCAATAGTATACTCGCCGTCGTCTCGATCGTCTACCGGCCCATTACGTTGGACGAGCTGCCTTCTTTTGTCGATATGCCTCCACGAAGTTCTGGTAATTACAAGGCTCTTGCAGAGATCATAGGACTTTGTGGCTCTTTTTTAACACTTCGAGAACGTACTATCTCTTTTGTCCATCAGTCTGCCAGGGAATTTTTGATCAAAGAGGCATCTAACGATATCTTTCCTTCTGGATAGACGACATAAACTACGCTATCTTCTCGCGGTCGCTTCAAGTCATGTCCAGGACACTAGGGCGTGATGTCTATAGTCTCAGGACTCCCGGAATCCCTATCGACCAAGTCAAGCAGCCCGATCCAGATCCACTCGCCGCCGCACGATACTCTTGTCAGTACTGGATTAGTCATCTTCTCGATTGCCATACTTCAGAGGACAAAAACAAGACCCTCCAGGACGGTGGCTCAGTCTATAGTTTTCTATGCCGGAGCTTTCTGTACTGGCTGGAGGCGCTCAGCTTAATGAAAAGCCTACCAGATGGCATCGTAATGATTACAAAGCTCGAGAATTGGCTTATAGTAAGTCATACTACGACTTACAGAATGTTACTAGTGAAAGCTCTAATATAATTAGGCCGACGAAAGTCACGATTTACATGCGTTTATACATGATGCGAAACGGTTCGTCGTATACAACCGATCAGTCATTGAACAAGCCCCCCTTCAATCGTATTGTTCAGCACTAGTCTTTAGCCCTGAGAAGAGTCTTGTTCGGGTAGCATTTGAGAAGTGTATCCCAGATTGGATTTTGCAGAAACCAAAAGTGCAAGCATACTGGAATGCACTGCTCCAGACGCTCGAGGGCCACTCGGAATCGGTCAATTCAGTAGCCTTCTCCCCCGACGGCAAGCAGGTCGTGTCTGGATCAGACGATAAGACAGTGCGGCTCTGGGACGCCGCGACAGGGGCCTTGCTGCAGACGCTCGAGGGCCACTCGGAATCGGTCTATTCAGTAGCCTTTTCCCCCGACGGCAAGCAGGTCGTGTCTGGATCTTCTTCTTCTTCTTCTTCTTTATTTAACGTCTGGTGGGCTACACGAAGTGTAGCTGCCACAACACCTCCCGAAGGGTATAAAGACGTGGAGAGGCTATACTACAGTCTAATTATTTACACAAGGCCCAGGTATTACCCCTTCTACCCCCTGCTAATAGTTTTCCTACAGATATCAATCCAATTAATAGCCGAAGCGTGCCTTCCTGAAGGCGTATCAACTTGCAATCCTACCTCCGCCGGTTGGGTAGGCATTCAACATATCTGTTCTAAATATATACAGTGCTTGTTCCTGTTCTGAGGCTAAGTTCACATACAGTTTTGTACTACAAAGGAAAAATAAAAGTAATAACACAAGTTATGAAGGTAGTGTAACACTCAGTTCGCTTGGGTGGCTATTCAAAGCTCCCCAGCTCGCTGTCCTGCCTGGATAGTTACATAGGGCAGATTTTGTCATAGAAGCCTGTCACTTCCAGGTATGCCTGGGACTTCGATGGCTTCTCTAGGAGGGAGCGCAAGTAACCCAAACGCTCTTTCCTTGTTCTCGGGTATGCCCGGGGAGGGTCTGGCCACATCTTGAAGGTTCTTTTGACCTTGCGGCACCAAACCAGGTGGTTCGGTGTTTTCTTCCTTCCGCAGCTGCAGTGAAGATTTGCGTTGTCATGGCCCTGTCTTTTATGATACCATGCAAAGTCCCCGTGTCCGGTGCGGATTGCAAGGTATCGGTGAAGGATCGGGCGGCTTAATGCGAGGGCTGGCGGCTCTTTGACCTTGTAGTCAGGATCCCAGCCTCGGTATCTGTGTGAGGCTCTGGGCAGGGTTTTGTCCCACCATTCCTTCCTTGCCGCTTCGTTCAGCTTTCGTACAATAGAGCGTATCCCACTAACTGTAGGGTTCCTCATTTCTTCTGTCGGGTCCATCATAGCTCCCGCTTTCGCGAGTTTGTCAGCTATCTCATTCCCTTCAATGCCCTGGTGACCGGGACACCATTTAATTTTGGCTCCAGTTTCTTCGCCGAGCGTGTGATACGCTCTGAATGCCCATTGGGACGAGTCTGGAGGGGTTCCCCTCAGTCCCCAGATCGCCGAAGTGCTGTCCACACAGGTCCAGATGTGGTCGATCTCAAAGATGTCGTAGTGTTCTGCTGCTCTTTGTAGTCCCTTGTAGGCACCTATAGCTTCAGCATCGAATACGTGTGACAGGGGACCCAGGGCGCCTTTGCCCTGTGCTATACCCTCTTGTCCCCGATAGACGATATAGCCATATCCTACTCGTCTAGTTCCGTTCTCGACTAGTTCTGAGCCGTCTGAGAAGACACATAGATCCCGAGGTGACCGTTTTCCAAACCATTCTTTGAAGGCTTTAGCTGCTTCTTCTTTGGTCATTCCATTAGTAGGGTCTGTC
This sequence comes from Bisporella sp. PMI_857, assembly GCA_021307315.1. Classification (NCBI taxonomy): domain Eukaryota; kingdom Fungi; phylum Ascomycota; class Leotiomycetes; order Helotiales; family Helotiaceae; genus Bisporella; species Bisporella sp. PMI_857. Next base: position 211,766 of record JAJSPD010000066.1, read on the forward strand.
CCTGAGCCCGGAGTATATCTTGGTGCTTGGAGTACTGGTCTTGGGACGCTTGGGAGTAGTTTCCCAAGCCTTTGTATCTGGGTCTTCGGACATTGAGCCTGTCCTTTCCACTGCCCTGTTACGATTATCGGGCATGCAATCCGTCTGACCAACGGATGCTGTGCATCCACTGTTTGTAGCCTAAGCGCGAATCTATGTTTTGCTTGCTCCAGGGCGCAGAAGGCCGATGGGATTCCAGCGTCTCTGTATAGCGTCAAGTTGGGTGTCGTCTTCCAGACTGGTAACACCCCCCGCATTGCTGTAGAAAATATTTTGTCTATAGTCTCGATCATTCCTCCGACTCTGGCTGAGGTGTTTTCTTGCCCTCGGCCCCTGCGTCCTGCGGTTTTCTTTATGCCTGTGTACCATGCTTCGCATCCGTATAGTGCCGCTGGTAGTACGCACGCGATCATGGCTTTTCTCAGCGAGTTGGCCGGGGGTCCGTCCTTAATACGTGCTAGGTTCCTGATATGCTTTGCTAGTCCTGATGCAATCCTGCAGCGTTCCGCTACGTGCCGTTTGAATGTGAATTTTCTGTCAAACCAGACTCCTAGCCACCTCACAGCTGGCTGTGCTTTAGGGCCTGGCGCCGTTGTGGTTGTTTTAATCCTAAGTTCCTTATCCACAATACAGGTCGGTGCATATGTGCTCCGACCCCTGGTAATATGGATCAGTTCGTATTTCTCAGGTGCAAACACGACCTTGTTCTCTGCTCCCCATCGTCTAATTTCACGCATATCTTTCGCAAGCTGCTTGACGTTAGTGTCTAGAGAGCGGCTTATCCGGTAGAGTGCCATATCGTCTGCATAACCAAATCGGAGGGTCGGGTTTTGCAGCAAAAGCTCCGCGAGATAGAGTAGGTATAATACTGGGGAGAAAGGTGAGCCCTGGGGGGTTCCGCAGGCCTGCGTGGTATAGTCTGTGGTGTGCCCCTCGAATCGGACTCGTATTTGCCTGTCTCTCCAGAAAGAAGCTATGAATCGTAATGCCGATACTGTGAAGCCCATTTTCCTCATTCTTGCTAGTGCTCGGCGGGGCAGTAGTGCATCGAAAGCTCCTTGTACGTCTCCTGTCAATAAGGAGACGCATTTGTATTCTGCCAATGCGGCTTCCACGTCGTGGGTGAAGCAGGTTATCAAGTCCATCGCTGATCGCTTGGGGAGTGCACCGCAGTGTTGGGGGCTGATCAGTCCTCTTTCTAGGCTAAGCCAGGCTATTCGCTTTGCTACAATCCTTTCTAGGCCTTTACCCAGACACGAGAGTAGAGCAATTGGTCTGTAGGAGCGTACAGATGTACGGTCCTTCTTCCCTACCTTGGGTATCATAGCCACTTCTGCCTTCTTCCAGGGGGTAGGGAAGTGCCCCAGTTCCAGGCTTTCCTGGAATAGTCCCTGAACATATTCTTTGATATCCTCCCAGACATTCTTGAGAAGCTTGACTGTGATTTGGTCTACTCCTGGTGATGTGCTCGACACCTTGATTGTGTTGGCTTCGACCTCTTCCATCGACACGGTCGTGTCCCAGGGTATCAGTCCCTCTTGGTCGTCGTCCATTCCTGTCAGCGGGTCTTCCTCCAGATCGTCCCTCGTGTCAAATCTTTGTAGTATCTTTTCTCTAAGAAGTTCTGCTTTTGATTCTATGGTTTCATAGATTTTCCCTTCATGTTCTAATGGGGGCGATTTGAACATCGACCCCTGTGTATGCCAGTTGATTATTGTATATAGATCCTTTTCTTCTTTGATCTCATCAATGCGGCGTCGCCAGTACTCTCTCTTGGCCTTGCGTACTGCTGTAAAGAACTCTCTACGCTTATCCCTTATCTCCTCGTTTCTGTCCAATACCCTTTGATATCGGCCCTTTGCCCCCTCGCATTCTTCCGTCCACCATGGGGTTCCCCGTACCTCTCCGGTGCGGACCCTTCCTGCCGCGCTCATAGCTTCTTGGAATGCTTTCTCTAGTCCTTCTACTGCTTTGTCCAGCTCCTCTGAAGAGCGGATTGTTGTTGTCTTAGGGAGTGATACAATTTTGAGCTTCATCAGTTGTCTAAAGTATGGCAGCCTGTCTTCTGGTATTGAATACTTTGGAGCGTTGCTGCTTGTGTAGCTCCTTGTTGGGATCGTTGTGACTTGTGTCACATGATCTGATCCACAGCTCATATCTTCCTTTATTACTGTATCCGCGAAAGCAATGTTTGAGAACACGAGGTCTATGACACTTCCTTTTTCATGAGTTGGTGCTCCTGGTGTGCCGGTATAGTCCATCCCGCTTTTCCTTGACCACTCAGCTAGCGCATCTCCTCCATTTTCTGATTTCACTCCGGGCTCGAACATGTTGTTTCTACAGTTAAAGTCTCCTCCCACAATGCAGTTTGTAGGAGGTGTCAGTTCTAGGATATACTCTAAGACTGGCTTTGCCCAGGGCTGTCGATATATGTTTAGCATAGTATATCCGTTCACCTCCACCCAGAGGAGGTCCCTAGATAGTATTGGTCGCTTCTGCTGGACTTTATATCCATTTCCCTTTCTGACGTACGTCAGGACTCGTGGACGTTCCCTTTCCCACGTCGCTCGGTTGCTCCAGTTATCTACTGGCGAATATACCTCATATCCTGGATGTGTTTGGGTTCGTGTGGGTGTTCCTGTCCATGGTTCCTGGATATGTACGACGTCTATTCTTTTCTCGAATGCCGTGTGCAGCGCAATTACGTGTGCTGGCATTGCTTTTCCCACGTTCACCCATGCTATTGTGAAGTCCCTGGGCGAACTTTGTCGTCCCCCGTGCTTTTGGCCACGAGGGTATTGGTGTCTTGGTTTACCTGCTACCATTCGTCTGAGCTAGTCGCTTGGGTCAGATCCGCAAACAACGTTTCGTTGTCCAGCTTATTGTAAATTCCAGTTGTGCTGCGTCTGCTCCGTTGTACGGGCTCGTCATTCTGTTGTGTGGTGATGCCCTCCATGCCTTCTTGGGCTCTTGGTCCTGGTGATGAGGGCGGTGGAGGTGATAACGAGCTGTAAGACGAAGGTGAGCTAGCCATGTACTCTGGTGTTGCTCCTGTTTTCTTTCTTTTATTCGTTGCATTGTTCTTACTCGGGGTCTCTTTTTCCGTGGTATGTAAAGCTGCTCGCTCTGCTCGTGACTCTTCTGGCAGCTCATTCTTGCCTTTGTATGCACGTAGTCCCTGTCTCCGTAGAGTCTGCAATTCCTTCCTAGAAGGTTTCTTCAGTACTCCGTTTTTCCTGATTGGCCTTGCTCCGCAGTCGTTGTGGTCCGCTGGCCACGGCCCTTGGCAGTTCGCACACTGTGGTGGATTGGTGCATGGTCCTGGTATATGGTCTATGTTCCTCTGTCCGCAGTTCCGGCACCTTGCAACTCTACTACACTTAGCTGGGTTACAGTATCCCATGCATCCCGGGTCGTGGATCTCTGGGCGTGGAGTCTTGTCGATCAGGCGGGCCAACCCGCTTGTGCCGAAAAGTCTAAATCTTTTAACCGGCTCCTGGAATGAGACGATCCATGTTGCTAGTCCCGTTTCTGCATTATATCCATGCCTGCTTAGTCTGCAGCTTACTGGCTTGAGTCCAGTCTGAGTTCGGGCCTCATCCTCTATAAGTTCTGGGACTTCTAGCAAGCTTCCTTCCATATGATCTCGTATGAGCCTGGGGACGAGGGGTACTGCATAGTTGTACCATTTCTGCGGGATTGTCACTTCCTCTGCTGTAAAAATCTTACGGAGTTGCTGTATGTGCTGTGCCTCCATCATGAGGTCCCGTGCGGCCAGTCGAGAGAACCTGAGTGCCCATCCTGTTCTCGTAGGTGTGCATTCAGGCACCTCTTCCATTGCTAGTCCGGCCACCCGAGCCGTGGCTTGACGGAGGGCGAATGGTTGATCTCTGCTGCGTAGCTTCTCGCCAGCTACTTTAATCAAGATCCGCAGGTCTAGTTTGTTTATGTCTGTTCCCGCCACTGAGGGACCAGAGCTGCGTATGTTAGCCGGCTTCAGCGTGCTTTTCAGACTGCTGCGGCTTGTGGTAGGTACGCTAGACACTGAGGACATAGCTACGTCTGCCCATGTCTTATGATTATTTGTTTCTAGATCGAATCGAACCCCTGTATTTGTGGCTCGGTGGCTCGTTGGTTTGACTGGTACAAAGACAGCCCCGCTGGATTCTACGTATGTTTTTGTCTGTATGTATGTGGCAAAGCTATTTGTCACAAACTTTGCATACTCTTTAAGCATTGTGTCTTTGCTATCACCATACAATTGATATAAGCTATCTAGTGAAGTTCTAAGGTCCGTAAGGACACGTCTTTTGACCATAAGCTTGTGCTCCTCTTCGTCAAGAAAAGCAAGGTCTGGGTGTCTGGTCCCCGTGTTTCTCGTGGAGTCACCCTTCTTTAAAGAGGGATTGGCCAGGGCGGTTTGGTCCCTTTCCTTAGCCCTCTTACGACTCATGTTATATTGTGAGGAAAGTTCAGTTTCTTGAGTGAACTGAGGGTCTAATGCCCGCGTCTCCCGCGGGGGGGTGTTGATATGCTCCATCGCGTCGCAACTTCGACGCGTCGGCGAGGTGCCAACCGTGATTTTGCGACGGAATGAATCGTGTAGGAGTGATCAGCTGACTATTCTCCAGAGTTTAGTAGTAGATATATAGCGTGTTCGAACAAAAATTGTTGATGGAAAATTATTGAAGGTGTTGTCGTGTCGTGTCTGGATCATGGGATAAGACAGTGCGGCTCTGGGACGCCACGACAGGGGCTTTGCTGCAGACGCTCGAGGGCCACTCGAGATCGGTCAATTCAGTAGCCTTCTCCCCCGACGGCAAGCAGGTCGTGTCTGGATCATGGGATAAGACAGTGCGGCTCTGGGACGCCACGACAGGGGCCTTGCTGCAGACGCTCGAGGGCCACTCGGGATGGGTCAATTCAGTAGCCTTCTCCCCCGACGGCAAGCTGCTACCAACTTTAGGTGTATCAGGTCAATGGATATCAGATGGCACTGCGAATATTCTCTGGCTACCTTCTGAGTACCGACCTACATGTAAAGCTGTTTGGGATAAAACTCTCGTTCTAGGACATTCGTCAGGGAGGATTTCATTACTTCAGTTTAAACAAGGGCTAATGCTTATAATATGAGACTAATATAACTTAATTAATATTTTACACTGATATTTATATAATATCTCTTTTCTTTTCATCTCTTTTTCTTTTCATCTCTTTTTCTTTTCATCTCTATTTCATAGAGGGTTCGAGGGGAGTGGGTCACTATATAGCAATTCATAATTGCCACTCGCTTTTTAGAATCTTCTAGAATAAGTTTGAAAGTGACCACTATCTCCGTTATTCTATCGACCGTCTTATCAATGTTGTATAACAGATCTGCGTGAACAAGGTGTAATAAAAGACCTTGGCAGACCTTGGCGCTGAGTTAAAAATATTACCAACAGTAAAAGGCGATGAGCCTTCGCGTCAGCAAGACCTGGAAAGGCACAAGCTCGGCCGTTGATGACATAAGCGAAATTACGGCGGAATTACCAAAGTTTAATCGGAAGTGCGGGTTCAGTTCCTTCTAACCGAAAGTCGTTAGTTCCGTCGATCAGAAGTACCGACCCGCGGGGAGGTCCAGCATTAGTTTGCGTGCAACAGCAGCCACAAAACTCATGACGGTCATAGATAAAATAGTAAGGCTCTGAAGCTCAGATAAAGCCCTTTTATAAGTGTAAGGGATAATGAGAGCTCGCTAGTATAGCTGTGGCAAAGGACTCGTACTGAAGCATAAACGGAGGCTTCTTATAAACCAGGCGAAAGGGCGATGATGCAAATAAAAAAATTCTTCGGGAGGGGTCAAATTGCTAATAAATAGCTATAGAATACGACTGATCTTTTATTTTTAGAGACTCATAAGTTGGTGTGGAGTTTGAGATGCTTAAAGTTAAAGTACCTCTCTTTTTTCTCGGCACGTAGGGTTTCTCGGCACGCAGGGAGGGACGTTATTTGTAGAGATGTCAAAAGTGTGCTTGTAGTCTATTAGGAGAAATCAATTGATAAAAACTCAAGCTTGCCCTTTCCCCGAGAGCTCTAGCTCTTCCTTATATCCCATAACAGTGCCCAACAGTGCTGTATCCTTGACCTACGGAACCCCCCCGAGCTCCAGGAGTCGGTATCCCCGAAAAGGCTTCTATCAGTCGGGGCCCACGATAGTCTGGACTATACGCCCCCGTGGTGGCTGTAAGCCTTCGGCTGGCCGTCGGCTAGCCTGTGTTACGCTGATGGATCGCTTACAGCTTACTCCCAGCCATGAATATCCTTAAGTCGGTGTTTATATGTTTGAAATAACATCCTAGTACTTGTATCAAAGCCGTTGATCGCTTGACTTGTGGATATGTATCCACTGCATCCCAATTTATGCTCACCTCCTGCTCCAAACGTTATTTGAACAATGCCATCAGAGCCCACCATCGTAATACAATTCTTATCGATGATTGCGGTAAAAAATGAACCCAAGTCTACCACTGATTTCTTAATTGGGTTAAGTCCAACAAAGGGTTTTGGTTGCCCAACCTTAAAAATGTCAATACGCGGTACAGAGGTGCTACGATAATCTGCCGTTGCAAAGCTTCCCGTGCGAGGCTCAATCTCATAACCCTCTGCTTTAAAGCTAAAGTCTCGGCTTACCCATCGATACTTGTTGGTATGAGATGGCTCGCTGACCCATGGATCGTCCCATTCAGTAACCTGGTGGATTTCGTTATCAAATATAACAGCAGCCGCTGTACGATGAAGTCGGTTCAGAATAAACGCACTGTGAGCAGTAAGGAGGATAGTTTCTACACCACTCTTTGACCACATGTCGCGCCTAGTATTGAAGGATCTGCTGGGATCCGCTTGGTCAATGGTGAACGTGTCCCAGAGAACTACTCGGCCATTATGAGTTGTACCAGCAAGAGTGGTTCCACGAATGACGATATCACTGTAGTATTTGTAACCGTTGTTTGTCCTGTCACAGTGCTGATCTAGTAAGGTTGCAATCGTTTGCTTGCTTTTTCTGTCCCACACTAGGATCTTTGGGTCTTCAAAACTTCCGATTGCAGTGCAGACCCATCCCTCACTGGCGCATATTGCTGTTATTGACTCTGATTCGGGAAAGTCTGGCCAAGAAACCTGTTTGACATCTCCAGTATCAAATTCAAAGCATTGAAATGGTCCAATATCGGAGGGACGATTGAACGCGAAATAAGTTTTAACAGCCATAAAACCTTTACAGTAGGCTGCGAGTATAACATGCTTGAAATCAAGTCTCGGCACTTTCGTCAAACTAAAGTGTGAACTGGAAAGAGAGGCAAGGTCTACGACAACAAGCTCTTCAACTTGTGTCTCCCCAATAAAAGACCTGCATATCAGGTGTTTCCTAGTGTAATTAGTTAGTCTCTCTAATGGAAGTTCTATCGTTTACTTTACCCATCTGTCAGAAATCTAATAGAGCTAAAAGTTATGACGCCGATATTCGGTAGGTCAAGCTTTCTAACTAGTGGTTCCCCTTTAAATAACTCTTCATCGTCCGTTAGATAGTTAACGTCCCTCCCTGTGTAGCGAAACACCCTGCGTGCCGAAACAGACCAATGAAATTGAATAAATTTCGAGCTTAATAGATTGTTATATTAAAAGAAATAGTCTAAAATATATATTACTAATTTTAAATATGAATACTTTCTATTGTGGTTGGTTTAAAAGAGATATTACAAAAGAAAAAATCTAAATCCTTGCGATTTTATTGGTCGGTTTCGGCACGCAGGGTGTTTCGCTACGCAGGGAGGGACGTTATCAGTGTCTCTTTTAACAGCATCGCCCCCACCTCCCCATGCGTTTTCAATAATGCGAGGTTTCATTTTAACGAATTGACCTACGATACCTTGCATGTTAATGCAAAAGCAAATAACTTATATACTCCCACTCGTAAGGTCATCAATTAAAGCCCAGATCGCCGAGGACTAAGTGTCTTGAGACTATGGATGACCTCACACCTTTAAAAAGTTGATGACAAGAAAGGAGCAGAGTGGTATGTGACTAGGCATAATTTCTTAAGTTGATTTCAAAAACGATATGACCAAAATGAGGCTGAGTGGCTTGAGACTACGGATGACCTTAACTATTGAAAATCCCGGGGCTGTGCATTCGTTGCCCCGAAGTCTTCGTTATCGTTCTGCTGATAGGTGGATGACTGGTACTGAAGTGGTCAGGCACGTCAGGAACCTAAGTAGCTGTGGCGCTCGGTCTAGCCTGTTTCAAAAAATATGCCTGTTGATGAAGTGTTTTCATCCCTTCTGGTGCTGTTCTATCCATGATATTTCTTGCTGCGTCTACAGTACAACGCTATAACGCTAGGATAACTAACCTTAGACGTCTCGGATCGAGAAGCTGGGTTGGTGACTTGGTTAGTCGGAATACAGGGTTTCAATCTAACCATTCATTGTGACTTTGCTGACCGTACTGGTAGTTGAACAGTGAGTATTTGTGTAGATATCCGTTCGATACAAACAGCCTTGACTAGCTAATCCATGGCGAACGCATACCCATATTTCTTAGCTGCTTGTCTTTCTACTACCCTCCGCCGATGATTAGGATGGCTTCCCCGTTTCCCGGAAGCCGCCTCGAGATAATGCCGGTATGCTTTGGTAGTACCAATGTCAACGATCAAGACCTGCGCTTTTTGAATGGCTGCACAGGCTTACGGTTTTGCCAATGCTCCCTCGAGATCCTCTATCAGCCAATCCAGGGAGTAGAAAGACGACTATACCGAGATGAGCAACTTTGTTATCTCACTGAATTTCTCGACGATGGAATCGCAAATGCTATCGGCCTACAACTTAAGTCTCCATTTTACGTAGATGCAGATTGCTTGGTCGTTCTCACGGCGAAGGCTGGCGGCATTCCCGTAGCTCCTGCCGCTCAATACGAGATTCGGTTTCATTTCGCTCTTCAGGATCAAAAAAAGTGGTTTCCCTTGAGCCTGCATCAGCTGTTTGGACTAGAGCCTTCCCAATGGCAGCCCACAGAAAATTTCAGCAACGGACTTAATCCTTCAATTAGGGCCAGAGGATGTCACCCTCTAGCTAGCATAGGCACTGGCCAGCGTGGCGCCCCTGCTCTCTATCGAGTCCGCGTAGAATACAAGCACGATGACATTCAGGAACTCCAGCCGATTCACAAATGGCAGCTCATCGTCTGGGATTTGAGAATTCGCTGCAGGTGGATGGACCGAGTTCCCTCAGACACGCCTTCACCCGAGCACATGAGTGGCATTTCGAACTTGCTACCGCCGAAACTTTCCCCCACTTTCATTCCTTCTGGTGCTTCTTTAGCCAGCCTCGCAGTGCCTACTATAAAGATACCAGAACCATCCTTGCGGCGACGCTTGAAAGCACGATATACCCCACGAGATCGAACTTCTGCAACTATGACAAAACGCAGAAGTAGCAGACTAGAAAGTAAAGAAGTGGTAAAGAAAGCAAAGCAAAGTGGCAACTAGAATCAACCTTTTTAGCAAATGAATAATAAGAATCTCTCATACTTCCTTGTTGAAATCTATCCGAGGAAATGTTCGCTCGTGAGATCAAGAGAACGGAGTAAGATGGTGGAGGTATACTAACTCCAGCATATATCCAGTATGTTAGCGCACAACCGTCACAGGATCAACTACTTTATCCCTCTAATTACGTGCGAAGAAGTGGCGGTGGGCGTTGTCGAGGTCTCTCGTTGCTGCAGTGAAACTAACATCAACATAGCCGATCTTGGGAGACTACATATCCAAGCGCCACGAAGTATCCTCCTAACCACTACCTACTTCACGGGCATGGATACCCCTGCTACACTAGGATATAAGATCAGGTTTATGTCCCGATTAATGCTACAGCGTTTTCGATTCGGGGAGTTCACAAAGTATGCAATGAACGATTGATTGATCTCCGCAGTTTTCTATATACATGAAGCAAGCTCTTCTTATATGTAAGAGGAGTACGTAGGTCATTACGAATGATGGCGACTCAGCTCTTAGGAGCCGCGTAAGGAGAGTAAGTGGCAAACTATAGTTCCTGATTCGACAAGCGTCAGGTAAGTTCTACGACGGAAATCTTGAAGTGCTGGAAACAATCAAAGGCATTATAACAATGCACCAACTTCACAATTTGTAACCTTTCGCTCCTCGTTCTGGATAACTTCTGACTCCTTCCCCATGTCCTGGCATATTTCCTCTCCGACTTCATCAAGACCCCTGAGCCCAATATCCCAACCTCCCATTGCTAACCACTTCCCCTCTCCTGACTTCTGCTTCCGAAATCTCCTCTACGGTTACACCATATAATTAATGGAAACAAGAACGGAGACCTTCTCTTCAGTCCCTGCGAGGCGAATATCCCGCAGCATATTGCCAAGATATAAAATGCTCAACACTGAATAATTGAATCATTTTAAAGTTTGGGACCATAAAATCTGGACCTACATCGTTGCTCAAGATGTACATTCTTGTCGGTGTTCCTACAGTTGCTGAACTAGTCACGATGTAACAGTCAGCCGAAGGGTTTTCAGCTGTAGGACTTTCAGGGCTGCAAGCGGCACGCTCCGCCCATGGCCAGCCACGGGCTTACAGCTACAGCAGCCACAGGCTTCCAGCTACAACAGCTCCAGCAGCCACAGGCTTCCAGCTACAACAGCTACAGCAGCCACAGGCTCACAGCTACAGCACAGTGAAAGATATAAGGAACAGCTAGAGCTTTCTGAACAAGGCAAGCTTGAGTTTTCCTTTCCATGTTAGACTTACAAGCATACTTCTAATATCAATTCATCACTATTGCAATTACACCGCTAGCCACTATCCTTATCTGTTATATTGCAAATCCCTCCTGCTGCCCTCTATTTGTTACATAATCCTAATTTGTGTAAATTTCGGACTAACAAAGTACACTGGATCAGGTTCTAAGTGAAGCACTTTTCCAAGCATCTTCAACTATGTATAAGGAAGAGCACAAGCTATGTATGTACAGACAAAAGAAGGGAAGGAAAGCAGCGCTTCATATACAGGAGACTGGCCAGGGGCCAGTGTAAGCGAGACTCTAAGCGAGATAGGGCTAGGCACGTGACCGGATGTCGGTTCGAGTAGATCTGTAAGTAGCCAAAACTAGGGTTACGACTTCGAGATGAATTAAATCATGCGCAAGCTTTTGAGGGGCATCTAGCTGAAGCAAAGCTGCAAACCATTCGCCCTGGCGCTTCTAAGACGGCAATGATCCCAGGGAAACCGATACAAACTAAAGTGGCTGTGAAGGTATCGAGGCAAAGATGAGTGAATGAGGGACCTGACCATCAGAACGCTCGAGCTGTCACTTCTCTTCCGTCGGCAATTTGAGATTATTCGTGTACGACCAAACCCATGAACCCAAACACTCCTCTAGGCAGAGGAGCTTTCGACTCTCACTCCAGAATTTGCCAAGCCTTGCGCCTCCTCGGCGTCGGGATATTAGAATATGACAAGAGTAGTCTTACAAGACCAGAGGACAAGCTGCTGGAGCCAGGGGGAAACTGGGAAGGTCGATGACGAGACTGGATCGAAGTATCAGACTTCGTTTAACGGATATGTACGACACGCTCCCGTGAGGGATCAAAGACTTCGTAAGATCCTGCAATCGTTGAGCTTCCTCAGCGTGGACCACAAGGAGAGAGACACGTCGCCTGTGGACTGGATGCGTGAGCAGAACTCTCAGCTGGACAGCGGTAAGCGGCAGTCCCAGGTGATTAAGCACACCTGGTCCCTGGCAACGCGGAAGAGCATTACATATGTATGAGGAAAACTGCTTCTCTATGTCAGGAATCGGCTTACGTAAGTAGGCCAAGGAGCTAGACAATACCTGCCACGTATATATTTACGGCTTAGAACTGTAGACAATATCATTATCTGTATCGCTCCCACGAGCCTGTATTCAATCGCTGTGATACCCTCACAAATCCTCCTGCTTCATAGAACACATTTCTGACACTCTAAGGTAATTAGGCGTTATCACATGACTTGCCTCGCTTACCAATTCAGGGTAATCCCTCTTTCAGAACGTCAGCTTTCAGCCAGCTTATATATCAGGAAGCCCTCACAGCCGGATGCTTATAAAACTTTCCAATCATCAAGCCTCGCGAAATTATCTATAGAGGAAAATGGCAGACTGGACGAACACCGGAGGCCGACTGGTGAAGGGTGCAGGAAGCTGCGTAGACATATGTATTTCATCCGCAGAGATTCCTTGGCTATGATTTCAAGTTCTTTTCCTAATTGTTTGGTGCTCCCATCCTTCTCCAACCATATCCGGCCGTTGAGTACTGCTCTGCTGCTTTTTTGAGGTCCACTAGCTTGCCGGCAGACGAGACAGATTGTGACTTTTTTTTTTGGTGCCTCCTCATTACCTCTACTTAATTTGCTCTATCAGGATGCACTTAATACACCCCCCTCGTGTCTCTCTTTAATCTCTATTCCATTAACTCTAATGTCTGCCTAAGCTTAGGGGACATCCTCCACCCTAGTCAATGACAAGCACGACACGGTTAAAAGTTTCAAACAAAATTAGCCCTATTCCAAATCTCCCACTCAATTTCTCTTTTTCGAACCCTAGCTTTTATCTACTTTCGTCCATATGTGAAAGGATACTCCTCTCTCCCTACCAAAATTGACACCCAAAGCTTGGCTAATCAATCGTCGTGCAACCACATCCGTTGTCTTTGGCCTTCCTACCGTTCTTCTCACGAAAGGAGCACCGGCGCTGCTCACCAATGCCGCAATAACTCAATACCGGAGACCCAGGCACTCAGCCACGCCATTTCGGGCGTGGTGGTACTTTGCCACTGTCATGCACTCTAGGGCGTAAGACTTGTGACCCCACTGAGTCTCCTATAACATCTGCACTATTTCTGATATTCGGCAGAATCGTGGATTTATTAAAGCAGATATTTTGGAGACAAAGTATGTACCACCGCAATAACACACGCTACCACTACGGTTACCACAAGGTTATCGAATCCACAGATGGACCGCAGAACAACTCGACCCCAGTTAGCGAGGCTGTGAAGCCAACAACTACTGTTTGCCTACCTATAACATCGTTGCAGCACCGTGACTCACAGATTAGGTGTGTTAAAATTTACCGACCCCAAATGCATGATCGAGATACTGAACAAGAAGTTATAGGCACCTGCGCACTCCATCAACCACAACACATGAAATTAATATGGACGACTCAAATCTGTCATCAATGTTAAAACCAACTCTGGCCAGCACCGCGCCACGGACAGACGATACTCAAGCAAGAATCTTGGCAGATTCAGGCGCCTCCTCTAAACGTACTCGAGCCGACGAAGGACCTGGTAACAATCCCAAAAGGAGGATGCGCCAGGAAAATTCCTCTATTCCTTGGAATCGGCACCCTCCTGTCTCCACGGGTGTTCACCACACCAAGAGGGTAGATAAAGCAGGAACTACCACACGGGAATTCGACGCCACTCCTGACCACGCACCACAAGTCCAGCATCTAGTTCAAGAGGTTCACCTATCCCCTCCCGCCAAATCTAAGATAATAGTACCAATCTGGATTATCACTCCCGGGGTCCGGTCCGCGGAAGAGCTATGGGCCGACGGGAAAATGCTAGGGTCAACCCTCGTAGCATTCGTTGAAGGGATCTCGAAAGTGAAGCAGCTCGGCCACATCGAGAAGATAAAATTGACCCTTACAACAACAGTCATGTCCGTGATACGTGATACGAACATCACAGTATTCCAAGGAGATGAAGATTTGTGGGATTTTGCTAAAGATGCATTCAGAGACAAGATGAAGCAGGAAATGACGGAGGCACAAGCAAATAAGGTCAAGGCGCGTTTTAGGATCTTGGTGGAGCCATTCTATGAGCAAGAAGAATTTGAGTTCTAGCTAAAGGCCTGGTAGTGAACAATTCTATCCTCATAACAAATATTCCTCAGAATGCCCACTTTCCCTCGGCGGGGTCAGAACTTGGTGCATCGACAGGTAGAGCTTCTCCAAAGAAACGACGATACGGTCACTAGATTGCACAAGCCCGAGATTGCAATCAATCTGAGGGGTCTGGCGGCCTATTGTGGCGATACTGGAATGGCCCAAAGCTGCGTTGAGTGGTCTTCCATAGTTGTGTCTGTGTCAATCGTGTTTGTCGCTCGGGTTGGCATTGGAGTGGGTATTTCTGGTAGCGCCGCAACCGGGCGGTACGGTATCTTGCTTCTTCGCGAAGTCTGTTACTTACTTTTGATGCTTCAAGCGAATTGGAAGAGAAGAACGACGTTTTGCAAATAGAGTCCTGCATTCTATTAAGTTCACTTACGAGGGTGGCCGACCTCATTTTCCTTTGGCACGACTTGGAAGCTTGGACGTAGCAGACGATATTCCTGCCCATCAAGGCATTACTATCCTCTAGCATTATTCTGTGTTGGCTGATGACGCTGCTCCGTTGCAAGGTTCCCTCAAAAACGGCAACTTCGAATTCACATCCCTTGGACACGGACTCTCCATGTCAGTTGCTGAAGCCACCGCCCCAATCTTGGCCTCGTTCATGCAACAACTTTACAGTCATCCGTTACAACTGCCTAAAAGGAATTCTAAGGTCGAAGCGTGGTATAATGGCGGTGCTATTCATGCGGGAGAGCGCAGAAACTGCTGGAATCCTGCTCCCGAAGCACATGGCTGTGATGGGATCATGCATAATGTGGCTTTGCCCATGATCAATATCCCTCCTGCTTGTAGCTCAGACCACAGGCTCCTTTGCCGCGACAATGAACTCTTCACTCATGCGATGACGCGTTAAATCTCGCTCCCTACTACCTAGATAGCGAAGCTCCAATGCTCAGACCAAGATGGGTAGCATGGGGGTAATTCATGCCGAACAGGCACTGGGAGCCGTACCCGTATTCAACTGGAACATAAAAGCCGAAGAATCTACTGTTAGCCGGTTGGTTTACCGTTAAATCTCTCATCAGCAACCACTCGTCTCCAGACTCTCCTCGCTCATATTCTTAGTTATCCAACCCGTCATCAACACAACCGTGATCTTAATCACTCGTCATCTTTACCAATTATCATCTTCACAACCCTGGTTTTAGGCATTCCACACAAAGGCTATTTCCAAGACATTCCTCATGAAGCTTTCAGCGAGAATGGGTGCCAACAGTGCACCTGCATATGCCCTTACCTCAGAGTTCCGCTAAACCCCGATGACCTTCTGAGAGTCCTGAAACCCCATCGCCGAAGAGACTTTTGGAGCCGAGGTCGCCACTATAATAATGGCAGCGTCGATCCCAGTTCTTCGTATGCGTCTCGAAAAATGGTATCTACCCAGACCGCCCATTATCCAAGAATCTTTACACTCGTTCTAGGGACAACAGAACCTTCTCTAGCTCTAAGAGCAAGAACCGCACCACGACCATCACATCATCCACGACGACGTTGCGTGTGGAATCAGCGGAAGGAAGAACAGTGCGCTGTTGAAGGTCGGCAATGATCGAAGAGCGAGCTTTGGCTGGTTGGACGGGAATAGTGAGGGAGTTCCTGGATACGCAAGGACGACATAAAGGAATTGTGAAGATCGAGGAAATTAGTGTTAATTATGGCGTGGGGCCGAAGAGCATGGAGAGCTGAAGTAGGAGGTGACTGATACTGAGATGGAGGAGATACCGAGTTTGACGATTCCGCCGATAGCAAGCTAACTGCGTCGGGTTTGGCATTTGGGCTCTAGGCTGAAAACTTAGACGCCTATATTTTGGAGTTAATAGAGCATGGCCCGAATATTTATTATAAGGGTACGCGCACAGGTGGAACTATAACTTGAGAACAAACATATCTGCGCCGATACCATCTCCACAAAGGAAATTGAAGGCATGCCCTTAATATATAACTCGCCAATCAACTCTCCAAGCATCAGTAGCTTTCAGACTCTTAGCTGTCTGCCGTTCGCTGTCGTGAGTCTTCACAGCAGTAAAAGTATACTTCCTGGCCGAACCCCAAACGCCTCCCATCCTCAGGGTCCCGTCTAGATCTCTTCAGAACTCCTTCTGGGTCGATATCGAGGTCAAGATCCTGCGTGAATTAGATCTCCTATTTTCCGATCATGTCAGATGGCCATGGCCGCTTCTCTT
Organism: Bisporella sp. PMI_857; assembly: GCA_021307315.1. Taxonomy (NCBI): domain Eukaryota; kingdom Fungi; phylum Ascomycota; class Leotiomycetes; order Helotiales; family Helotiaceae; genus Bisporella; species Bisporella sp. PMI_857. The sequence continues at coordinate 227,988 of JAJSPD010000066.1, forward strand.
CTTCTTTCGCGCTTCGCCTGTTCCGCCTCTCTTTCTCTCCGAAATGTAGTTTAGTCGACTTCTTCGCGGTCGGATTCGGGCTCATCACTGTCTTCCATATTCCCTTTGCAACCTCTGCATATCTCCTGCCTCGACTCTTCATGCGGATCTTTGAGTAGCTTCCACCAACCATCAACCGATGTATCGTTGGACTTTCGAGATTGTAATGGACCGGTCTTGATACCACTGAACTTCCGGGCCTTATACCCGCCTATAACCAATTTGCCATCCAGTCTCATTGTGCCATTTGCATCTTGCTTGAACTCTATTTGTGTCTCATATTCGTCCGATCCAGGTATGATATCCTCGCCGTCTTTGGCTTTCCATCTAAAGTTCCAAATTGAGACACCTTTGGGAGCTGGTCCTGCCCAAACGCCTTTCTTCAAGACACACAGCTTATAGAACTGGAGGTGTTGCAGGCTCATTGTATGACCAGGGCAGAAGCGCATACAGCCTATCCAACTTCCCCAGCGAAAGGTCGCCCAGAGCTGACGACCTATCTTCTTTTGAAGAGGATTATTAGCATATTTGATCTCTAGTGTGAACGGGGCCATTCCTAGGTTGTCGCGCTCAAAGGTAAACAGATCTCGTGTGAGGTTGGTCGTATCAATGGTCCAAGTTCCTGTCACATGAAAAGCCCAGGCTGGTTGTGCTTCAATTACTGCAGGTATAGGATGCTGTTGTTGAGGTGTACTTGAACTTTGTATAGCCCACTTGGGGTCATATAAATCCATCCATTCTCGATCGATCCCGGCCCATCGCTTACCGGTTCTCGGAGGCGTCGGTATTTCGTCTGCTTTCAGATCCCACCGTTTTCCGGCGTAAAACACGAATCGCTTCTGGTTGTAAAGCATGACGAATTTCAACTTCAATCCCAATTTTCCCTCTACTGTGTCCGTAGGCAGAAGATCAAAATCTTCATTTTCTTCTATCGAGAACTCTTCCATCATCTGTTCTTCGCCGCCCACGAGTCGGTTAAGGTTCATGCCTGTTTCCATTCCCCTCCACGCCATGAGCCAGAGTTTGTTTGTTGAGCCAGGCATATCTGTGCTTGTATGTTCATTCGTCTTATCAAATGGCAGAACTGGCCCTTTTTCCGCTGCACGCATACGCATTATGCCAACCAGCTTGTCGAATTTGAACGTAGCATAGAAATGGCATGGCTGTCCCTCCCCTTCTTCCCAATACAGATCGAAGTAGTAGTCATCATATTCGAAAACCGGATCAGTCGCGTAGACTTTGTATCTTCCTGGCACAATCCAGTCGAGCCCTACTCTCCAAGCGCCCTCTTCTCCGTCATTTTTGATGGGCAAAGGACGCTTGTCCTTCCGGCTCAGACCCTTTTGCGTATCTTCCTCGCGGGCACATTTGAGATTCGGATTATGTGAAACTGGCGGAAACACCCTATAAGAATATTTGGTCGCTTTCTTTTTGGGTGGCATCGTGTACAATGTGCTAACTGCTGAAGGGGTCTGTTTAGAAAGACATGTCTAGGGAAATCAAGTAAAAGCTAAGACGTGACAAATGCTAAGCGATTGGGATTAAAGGAGATGGAGATAAACAGCCTATATGTATAAAACCATACAGCAGTATTCGACATCGGCTTCAGTCCCCACTCAATGATTTTAATATTTGTGCCACAGTTCTGAGACGAACTAGTACTACATGGCTAGCCAAATATGATGACCTGCATTAATTTTCTTCCCCTGCTCTGAGGACTTTGCACTTACAGCGGCAAAACGTCGGCGTCAGAGAGCATGAAGTGGATGACAGGGTTGGACTAATGCAGGTCATCGTGCTTGGCTAGCCAAAATTGGTGCTAGTTCGTCTCAGAACTGTGGCACAAATATTAAAATCATTGAGTGGGGGCTGAAGCCGATTTCGAACACTACTGTATGTTGGGGGGGTGCGGGTGCGCAAGCACAACTCCCCAAGATGCAATCAACAACCCTCAACATTGCACGATCAAAACTTAGCAGCACCAAAAGCCTGCCGGAAAAGGTTGGGAAACACTCTAAAAAGGTTGATACAGCGCTACCAGGCAAACACACGCGACGGTTATACGACCGTTTAACTTGGAAAGAAGCAAGCGTACTCGCCCAGCTTAGAACGGGGACGGCAAGACTAAATGCTTACCTTTTCCGCATAGAAGCAACAGCGTCAGACCAGTGCGCATGCGGACAAGCGAGAGAGACAGTAGATCACTTCCTTTTCCGGTGTAGAAAATGGTCTACCTACCGAACGGAGATGCTCCAATGCACGGAAACCCATCGAAGCAACATTTCATTTTATTTGGGAGGAAAATCGCCATCGGATGACAAGAACTGGACCCCGGATATGAAAGCTGTCGGTCCAAACGGTATTGCAATGCTTTGTGATGATAGACGTTCTTGTTGTTATTCTCTATCTAAGCGCTAGCTAGTCATACTCCCGGTGAGTCATGTGATCTCACTACAGTCCGACCTGGATATTTCGGAACTCCTTATATCGGAAACCTCTACATATCGGAATAAACCTCTGGATCTGCCAGGCCTTAAGTGGCTGTAACTGACCTCTTTCCATCGGAAACCTCTATATATCGGAGTATAGACATGGAACCGAGAGTTCCGAAATATCCAGGTTGGACTGTAGTGCCTTCGTACCAACAAAAGCCGTCCGTGCCACGATACGATTCGCAATAGCTACAGGTCGTCTGGATGCAGACTAGTCACAAAAAAGGACACCGTAAACTCACCACTACCGACACCGACCGACATCAATCACCTCGTGCCATAAACAGCAGGCACCGCTTTAGCCGCCGAGGATAGGACGCTAAACACTTGGAGAATAGCCTTCAAGCTGGCCTGCTAACAATACTAACCCACGAGAGTCATAGAGATAAGCGGAAAAGAGAAGCCAGAGGCCAGAAACAGCAGATGTGAGGGCTCAAAGAGTTAAGGATTCACTTTAAAGAAATGTACTTGTATTTGGCCCTATCGGGTTAGCCGCCAGTCGTTAATAAATATTGTGTGTGTGTAACTACTGTAGCAAGTGTGTAGATGGAAGAACTTTTGCATATCAAATGGTCACAGTGCAATGCGGACATTGCCAACGCTGACTTGGGATAGCGTGGTCAGAGTTCGACAAGAGCCATATGGAAATAAAGGGCGACTGCAGCTTTAGACGGTTTCGACCATCTTCAGTGTGCTCTGTTAGTACAGTGTAAGTTATGTATGATCTACGATGAAATTTAAATATCCCAAGCATTAAAACTTATTTCGCTTTCTGATCGCTATACGCCATGACGACCCAATGCTGCGAGATCCGAGGCTATATGAAAGCTTCTAACATCTCCCCAAAGGATTCCCGTACCTCAATCTCCTCTATCGTAAATATCGCCGCCTGATAGTAGAATTAAAAAGTGCATTATCAATTGCACTTATACTGAAGCTCGACGCATTGCCAATCGCTCCCAAAACACTGATGAGAATCGCCAATGCTTGCCCCTGCGCCGCAGCATTTTTCAAGAACTGGTTGAATCGATCTCCAGGGTTGATTGCAAATATCATACCTTCACCGCAGTGACTTGGCGGACCGGGTTGTTTGCTACAAGAAATATTAGTCCTGGCCTGAATAGATTTGGGACACGGCCTACCAATAAAACCAGAGAGGTGTCGATACATTGACTTGGAAATCCACAACAAACTTCCCACTTATATTAAGAGGATTGAACTGATTCAGTCCAGTGTCAAAGCCGCCATTGGATGTGCAGGGAGAGGCCAGGTCTGATTGCGTCACTGAGTGATTTCGTCCCAAGAAATTAAACCGCACCGTGTCTCCTATAGATGCATTGACCCAGCTGGGATTGTAAGCAAAACCCCTGCCAGTTCCTACATCTATTACGTGGGTGGCCTTTGATTGTGTGATCGTAGTGGGATATGAAGATGCGGCCGAAGCCGAAGTTGATGTTGAGGCTGTTAAGTGAATGCTGGTTGAGCTGGAGTCTGAGGATATCATTGTCATTGTCTGACTGTCAATGGCCTCAATAATGATCACGACAAATGAAACGCTAATCACTTGCACCCCTTCGTAAATGACTTTGGTGGCTTCATGGTTGCCAGACCCCGTGGGGAACACCCACACAGTTGACGATGCATCATTATAATCGTAGGAAGTGATCAGTCCGTCACCTGTAGTAACCCATCCCTTCGCCGAGGAAGTAGATGACTGAGTCCTAGACGTCGTCGTAGTCGCGGAAATCCGGTTGGGTGAGGGGTCGAAGCAAATCAATGGGTCGAAAGGGTTGACGATAGCAGCAGCAAAGCAGATTCCAGCTAATGCTGGCAAGATGAGGAGCTTCATAAGCCGCGACGAATCTAATTAGTGAGACGTGGTATGCGTAGTATGAATTAAGGGTTCAATCAAGATATGGAAGATCGGGAGGTAGTTATAGCTCATATATGTCTTGTAGGATGTTGACCTCGTAGGTTATAATTAGCCTAGCCCAAAACTAAATCTGTTTTTAGACACCAAATACCATACGGTAACCACTGTTTTCATAAGGTGGATGCTGACCTGAGCCAAAAATAGGCTTTTGTGCCGCTACTAATAATACCGTTCTCCTCAGAATAGCAGTTTTTAGGGTTTAAGAAGTGTCCGGGAAGAAGGGAAAACCAAACGAGAGCCTACAAATACCATGAGTATCCAACTTCGACACCACACATCCCACGTTCTGGATCTAAAACAATCCAAACCATAATATTCTGAACATGCTACTTTATCGAGCCCTGCTTCTTGGTGCGACTGCAGTGTTGGCCGCTCCTACTTGCACCAGTACAACTGCAGGGAATAATACAGTAACGCTCTATCTCTCCCCTAGCACGATCGCCGGGCTGCAGCTTGCTCTTCACCTTGAGAATTTAGAGGTCAACTTCTTTCAATCCGCATCGGCCAACATTACTGAGGGTGATAGTGCACAAGGCATATCAAACACGACACTTGATGTCATAAGGGAAGTCACCTTGGTACGTTGACTTCTTCTCCTGTCGAGGTACGTATTAACATCACTGCAGCAAGAGCAAGCGCATCGGACCACCCTCCAAAATATCCTGCTAGCTGCTGGAGCTGCAATTATTCCGGAATGTCAATACATCTTCCCTTCTCGAAACACGAGCGAATTTCTCTCACTTGGGAGATCGCTTAGCTCCGTCGGCGTGGGTGCCATCCTCACGCTGGCGGAATCGGTCGCCATCCTTGATTCGAATTTGGTTTCAGGTCTCGCTAGTATTGCCGCTACAGAAGCTAGACACGACGCGTTCTTCAATGTGGCAAAGGGACAACCTCCTAGTTCTGCCCCATTCGATACACCGATATCACCCACTTGGGCATATAACCTTGCTCTTGCATTTATCGTGCCGGCATCCTGCCCACGGGACCTGCCCATTCCCATTCTGCCTACTCTGAGCACACAAGCAAGCCTAAAGAGCAACCAGACGAGCATGGCATTCTCGTGGGATCCAACGCAGAAGTCGGTCACTCAAGAGAATGGAAAAGCCCTCTTCATCGGCTGGGTGAATCAGCTTGGGTCACCTGTATTTACGCCCTTGGTATCTAGCGGTAACGGTACTGGAACGGCCAGTGTCCCATCTGGCTTAACGGGGGTTATTTACGCTGCTCTGACTGCCCAAAATACCCTCACATCGATTGATGATCTCACCGCAGCCACTCTCGCGGGTCCTGCACTCATCCTTGTAGACCAGTAGCAAGATCTATGACCAGCTCATATTTCGACATTCAGAAGGTAAGACGAATAGCTGATTAGGATATCAGCCCTTATATTGGTTGCGTAGAGTGATTCTCGTAAAGTCTCATACCGTTGTAGCGTTGCCAAAACTTAGATATTAGATATTAGTTTCCAATTAATTCAGTCCGTGCAAGTCAAGTAACATTCGTCACTCAGCGCGCCTCTATGTACCTTAAATAGCCTTCCATCGATAGGAAATGCACCTGAACATTCTAACGCCTGTTGAGGTAATGAACGGTGCGTGCACGCCGTGCGTTGTCCCGGCCGCACAACCTACCGCATGTGACAAGCCAGATTTGAGGATCTTCCATGTCACCTTGGAAGGAACCGCAGCGGGAGTATGAACGCACGATGGCAGAATGGCCAATAGTAGTACGGGAGCATGATGACATCTTTGTGGTTGATCTCAGCTAACGAGATCGTTGTGCCGGGGCCGTACTTGATGAGTGACATCGCTAACACTAACTTATGCTGACATGTTCGAAATACTCTCAAGTCAGCTCGGATTTGCCAGCCAGCAGCTGCTGACCTTGTACTTCTACTGTATTGCATTCAAAATTGGAACGATCAAAACATGGTAGGATTTGGTGCCTCTAAAACATCAAGAGACGGTTTGCTCAACGTGAGAAGAAGATATATCAACAGCCGAACAAGGCAATTTTTTGCATTTACTCTCTGGATAAGTGTTTTTTCAAACGTGCCGTTATCCGTCATTCATTCCATTATGACATCTGCCGATGGTATTTCTATGTTTGGTTCTAACTTTGGCCTCCAACCGGCAAGTAGTCAACCTCGTCTCGACAACTTTGAAGATTACTCCTTCACCTTCGGCGCTGCGAACGCGCCAACCCTGTGTAGCCATCGTGAGCTGCAAGAAGTCCTTGATCGTGGGGATCTCGCGGCCACGATGACAAATATCTCGAAGGGTCACGCTCAACAGACTCCGGTGCCTCCAACCTCCATTTCATCAAGCTATCATACTGATATTGAGAGCCTCAAAAAGTATGCACCATCGGGCTTTAATTTAGCAGACACTGACCAGACTAGGGATGTCATCGAGTTGAAGAGAGAGAGTGAACCACGGGGGAAAAAGGTTGAGAAGCTTCATGAAATGTTTGTATCACTGGTTAATACTGTTGCCAAGCAGGGTGTTGCAGTGTAAGTCGTAACATCATTCAAAATAGACTTTAGCTCATCCAACGCTAGTAAGCAAATGATAGAAGACATGTCGCCTGAAAGATCAGAAAGCTTTTTCAGAGGCTTTAAGGAAGAGTTACATAAGATTCCCACGAATCCCAGTAGCAAAGCTTGAGATTTGCGGAGGGGTGGCACTATATATTCGGGTCGTTCCAGATAATCTATCCAGTTAGGTATATTCTATATAGAAAGACGCATTTAAATTTAACAATTTCATTATTCGATACCGTCAGGCAACCACGGCCAATCAACTGTGGCACCGCGTCTTTTAAAGGTTGCTGTTGGAACTCGCGAACAACACCCCGAGCTGCAAGCCCACACCACCATTTGCAGCTCTGTTGCGACAGCGACAGCCAATAGCGGCGACATCTGCTGTATGTAGTAATTACCTATATTTGAGATCTGCATTATCATTATTCTCATACACTATGTCAAATGAGCGTCCAGCATGGGAAACCCAACACGAGGAACCAACAACACTGGGGACCAACAACGCCACCAACCACCACCGGAGGAGCTGACCACGCAAGGTATCAATACGAGACACCACCGACACAAACAGTCACCGGTACATGAAGTCACCATAGGAGCTTGGCGGTAGCCATAAAGCAACAGCATAAGCCGATGTATTCCTGCATTGAGTAATAAAAATCAATAAATCTTTCATCTACTTTTCTTATGGGCGAAAGACGGGTATACCGCTGATTACATTGCCCTCACAAGATGACATACCCCTCTGGTAACCCCAAAGTTAACTCCCTCGCGCCTAACAACCATGTGAAACTTTTCATTACATGATGTCAGCTGATTCGCATCTGTGATCTAAAGAGCCCTTGAAATCGATCTTCGGACTTCTTCGCATCGAAACCAGGTACGGAAGCGCCAGAGAATCTTGGTTTACACCTCGTCTCCGCAATAGGGGCCATCTCCGCTGTCAAGCTTCTTTCATATCTGCCATAGCATCCACTGTAGCGTGTGCCGTAGCGTGTGCCGTAGCATGTGCTGTAGCATGTCGTAGCGTGTCGTAGCGTGTGTCGTAGCGTGTGCCGTGCATGTGCCACGCCCAAGGGTGATTGGGTGAACCATATTGTCGGGTCGCAAGCTAATCAAGTACTCATCACATGGCTCATTTTCACTAATCATGTTTTTTGCCGATTGCAGCTTGCTGTGAAATGATTGTTCATCACATCATTTGTATTTCTACGACGCATCTGGATTGGCGACCTGTGGGAACATATTTTAACGTAAACCAGTACTGTATGCTCGAAAAGGACCCGTGATTCCCACTTTTAACATACATGATGACTCGTGTCTCTGTGGGAACAAGAACCGCATATCCCTTTAGCATGTGACGCTCTCCACTTTGGGTATGGTACGGAAGGGGGTTGCCATAATTCAAGAGACCGACAAGGGTGTACGACCCCTTGTATACTCTGCCAATTCTGGCTCAAAATTTACCATTGCTACTGAAATGTAGCTAGATTCTAGAACTTTAATAGCCTAATTTTTTTCTTTTGAAGAGATACAATACTGATGTTTTTTACTAGGGATGATATTACCCTTGTCAGTCTCTTGAATTATGGCAACCCCCTTCCGTACTAGGGTACGCCAACATGTGGAAGCATAGGCCGACAGGAGGACCAAGCTGATAGCGGTCGCTAACTACTTCGTACTTGTACGAAAGGGGGTCTCAAGAATTGATGGACACCCCCTGGCAAGGCGGTGAGCTTTATGACCAAATAAGAATTGTGTGTGCTCACCTTTGCCCCAGAAAATTCCTTATTTAGCGATGGCAGAACAAGGAGGGTGGTCATCAATTCTTGAGACCCCCTTTCGTACGAAGTACATGCCACAATATTCTAGCTTTTTCCGTCGGTGCGCGCTTAGGCTTGGCACTGGTACTTTAAAGAATTTGTTAGTATTTTGCATAGATTTTTGGCATTATGAACATTGCAATATGCCCAGTATTATTTTATTTAGTACAGGCGATTATTAAAGCATCAGTACCTTATATATTCTCTAGTTTGTTGAGGGCTTGCAAAGAACTTTCGGTGTGACGCACGGACGTAAAAGGCTGAAATATTACAACATGTACGAAGTAGACGGTCGATTGTGTGCCTGGTGAAAACTCCCAGGTGTGCTTGTTCTCCGATAAAGTCTACTTAGCTCACATTGATGCTTGTTTAACTTAGCATTGAAAAATTGATGACGTAGCATGGTATGTTGTTTTGGATCAATAAGTGATGAACTGATGCACAATTACTGCAACTGCGGGGTTATTCGATCGGGGAAAGTCGCATGCAAAATAATCTATCGTGGGACATTGGCATGCAGAAACTTCGATCCTGGGACCATTGAATGCGTATCACTCAATCATTGGAATATTCCGGAGGCTGATTTCCAATCAACATGTTCCAGGAGTTGATAATCCTTGCGGGATTGATGGATCCTGGGGATAGTGTGGGTGTGATAGCCCCTGAACGCCTCACCTCTTTCACCTCCTGCCGCCTTGGATTGCGACATTGTGTCGTTTGCGGCGCGCCGTCTCCGTTGCGGACTCGGATGGCTAAATTCGTCCATGCTTGCCATGTACAATTTGCAAAAACGGCCGAACTATTCTCCTGTGCATTCTTGGGGTCAGGTGGTCGATAATTACGCATACTGCTAGAGGGGAATTTATGGATTGTGCATCGACCGAACCCGACCATCTTTCAATGTGATTGTTTACGATAGAACCGTCGTGTCTACGGAACGTAGGCGACAAATTGCTTTGTGGTCGCGATTCTGAGGATGGGTGAAAGGTCCGAGGCGACGCGGGGACAGGAAATAGAAAGCTTCACGCATCATCAAGTGTACGGGCATTGCCAAGAGACAATTCAACCTCATTGTTCGTCGTTACTTTGGCTCCACGAACAATAGCTACATGCTTTTAGAATTCTCTAAGGAAGACAAAGAATAGAATTTCGAGCGCATGGAGCCATATCATACAATTCATCCCTGGCTCAAAATATGCTGCCGCGCCAGCCAACGCATATTTTTTTCCCTCGCCACTTATGCTAACTCAAGCTGCCTTTCCATACATCCGAGCCTATTAAATAGCATTTGATCATTGTGGCGTCTTGTTGTTATCCATTTGGTATGGCATGAGAACGACAGGTCTTCGTTGGCTGCATTAGATTAGTTGAGGCGTATCGTGGGAGTTGATGAGCCTACTTGTATTCCAGCTGCCTGCGGAGTTGTGTCCATAGCTTGTTCCCGAGATCTTCATACGCCGCTGTCATCTCCACTAAAAGGTCATTCAACCGCTTCGTCTCGTCATTCAACCGCTTCGTCTCGTCATTCGACTGCTTCGCCTCGTCATTCAGTCGCTTCGTCTCCTCCTCGATCTTTTTGATCCGATCCAGGGTTTCCTCTTTGACATCATGTAGTAAGAATTCTACAAGTTCTTTGCCCTGGTGGTGAAGCTTCGAATTTGTTCCATGGCCGACATCGATCGAGAAGGGAGTTTGTAGAGTATGATCTGGGAGTGGCCCGGCACTGATGTTCGGATTCTCTGGTCCTCGAAAGAGGGTGGGATTTGTAGAAGTGAACTGACCCTGATTGTTGATATTAGATGGTCCAGCCGGCACTCCAGGTGAGCTCAATGTACCAATGTCGAAGAAGGATTCTGGAATGAAATCATTCTCCCAGCGGTTATTGCGAGCGCCTTGATTTTGTCTTTGGGCCATGGTGTGTTGATGACGCTGAATTTTTCCCGGTGGCACTAGAGTGACTGTACAAGCAGACTAAGAACGAAAGCGAATAGAGGGTACAGTCATGGAAGACAATCGTGTTCCTCCTCACAATTGAGACACTGGTTCGAGCCCTCGAAAATTCTCGTGGAAGATTGCACCTACTCCTGTCCAGCACCCACATATCAATTGACTGAACTTGTATGCGGCCAGGATATGCTTAGCGTTATCACTTCCATCGACGATACGCGCGCTTTGCTCCGAAGGTCGTATTTACCATGCTGACAACTGAACTTGGAGGAAGTGGGTCTAGGAACGAGGTGCAGTTCTTCTACACTAGCTTGTGGAATAGGATATCGAGAACCGCGCTGACACAAGAAGCTTGACAGAGTTGAGTTAGAACTCTCCGTGTCAATGCCAGGCACCTGATGACCCCACCCATGGCAGCCGAAACCAACTCGGTATGTGCGCACCAGGGGGGGGCAAGTATCCTTCCATGCGGCAAGAACGGTCTTCGGGCTCCTGAAGTCAGCAAAGATGACCGCCATGGAGCCCTTCCTTTCTTTATAATGTGTAACCGTAGGAATGTCCTCAACGCCGACTTCCCCGGTATCATGAGTATTGAGGACGCCAAGAGTCAACTTCAGAGGGAGCGAGAAGCGTACGTTCAGGCTCATCTCATTGACCCTAGGTCAAAAAAGCTGAGACGGCGCATCCAGAATCGAATCAATAAATACGTATCCCGCTGGAAGACGTCGTTCTATCTTGAGACAACCGAGGACTACTATATATTAGCATGCGAAATCCAAGACATGCGTGAGGGCCGAACCAAGAGACGAGAGGGAAGACCAAGAAGACCCGATGACCGATCCAAGAGGCGTACGAGCAAGCGTCTGGCGGACAAACATCGAAAGCCTGAGGACGTAGCAGCTTCGGAGGAAGACAACCTGTTTGATTCCACAATAGCCCTCGATTTCGCCCAGTTTGACAACGTACCACCTTCCGAGGAGGAAGTCAATATCAGCACCGCGGCCACCACCAGCCGTTCTGCAGTTACCTCAAGCGGGGACGAATTTCTGCACAGCATATCAAACGAAGTTGATAGAACTCCTGATACGAGCTCCAACAGCTTTTTCGACCTCTACAACTCACAGACCTTGAGTCAATACTCCCATTTACCATCACTGGCTGACGAATCATGGTATTATTCTGACGACATGAATGACCCCGCATCCATTTCGGGGATGCTCCATTCTGAAACGAATCTAGCTGGTGATAGATGGGTTAGATCTCAACACGACCTATGTGACGGAAATCCGATGGATGTGGAGTGGCAAAGCGACCTTGCGAGCTTCTGTGCTTCGCATGCCCTTTCAGGAAACGGAGATGGTTGGAGCGGGACAAACACTTTCGAGCCAGAGTCGAATCGATCAGCCGCAGCAACGAATGGGCTGGCAATGACGCCACGGGGGAGCCTCGATCTACACGATGCAATAATGTCTATGAGTAGTAACGTTGATGGTTGCACTCAAACGCAGTCATCAGAAGTACCCCTCCCGCGAGACAGAGTTAACGGAACACAACAACCGAGGGAATTTGATCAGACGCAACTATACATCGTGGCAGCCGAGCTGAAGTCTCAGCTACTGGAAAGGAGAAAGAATGCTGTTCCAAAAGGGCCCGTCTCAACTAGTCGACCTCCACTAGGAAAGCCGCAGGATTTGGCTCCCTTGATTGAGCAATGCTTGAGTGCGCTGAGACGAAGACGACCCACCCCTCACACATCGAAAGACAAAACAAATGGACTTAGCCTGGAGGATAGAAGAACAATCCCACAATACAGAACAGAGGTGCGGTTGCAAATGACAATTGAATACCTTTGGAACGCGGTGAGAGTTGAGTCTTGCCGCGTTCCTTCTTGTGTCAGTTAGTTATCAATCTGCGAGGCGATATGCCGATCCCAGTTCATACAAAAGGGCTTCTCATGCAGTCATTATCTTGTTCTTCGTATGTAAGTGACAAGTACGAAATGCACGTACAAAGAAGAGACAGATCTCCAGCCATGTGCAAACGCGAAGTAAAGAATCATGCCTGAGGCATAAATTATAGAATTCCGTCCCCCTTTCACCAGTTTGGATGATGAAAATGACATAAGCAACCCTTGCTCGGACATAAAACAGCTACTAACTTACTAACCTTAGTGAGTCTTTTATCTCTGTTCCATTGTTGACACCTAAGAATGCTTTCCTAATTGTAATAGCAAAAATTTCCGAATTCTATAAGAAATAAGTTGTCTTCTTGACTGGCGGGGGAGGGGTTCCTCTTTCAATTTGGGGTCTTGCCAAGCATTACAGCCGGGCACGGACCAGTTCTGCTTTGCGACAACCAAGCAACCCACACCAGAAATCAAACTTGTTGCTACCATGGCGTCTAAACACGGTCTCAGTGAGGCTGAAGACTCTCTAACAAATCGTGTAAAGAGCTCAAAATCATCGGCTGCGCGTTCTGCTACGCACGCAGAAATCAATTCCACCAGGCTAAGCTTCAAAGTCTATTACCCTCGGCTCGATTCAAAGCACAAACAATTGGGGGAGGAAGAGTCTGCGAACGTGCTGAATTCTGTGGTCGGCTTTCGTAGCCAAAAGGGCATATCCTAGTGAGCTAGCCCAGTATTTTTTAATTGTGCCTTTCAAGGCGGGAATAGATGAAGAAATACGACAATTTCATTAGGAAGTGTTCACATTTCGTGTGCTGACGAGTGATATATCTCAAGGTGATGCCTGGGACCATCACCATTTTGTCGATGTTAGATTGCCAGACACATCTACGACGGGAGGGAAGAATAATAAAGGCTTTGGACTTGTGAGGATCGCACAGGTTAGGCGCGAAATGCACAAAATGTGTACACATTAGTAAGCACATACTCGACTGAGACACGGGTTCAACTTGCGGGGGCTCCTTAAGTGCATAACACGTCACCACCTGGAGGGTGCAAGACTTTTCGCGCGTAAGCATAAGGTTAGTCAAAATGTCGCTGATGTATCGAGGCAAGTCAATCTCTTCATCAAGATGTTCAACAAGTAGCTGAGGTAGAGTGCGAAAACTACAGATCAGTATCGTCCCTCGACATCTCACGGAGCGAAATCCGCTTACTCTTCTTCGAAACCACGGCCGAACATGGCCCAATACGTCTCAACTTACTCTACGCATCTTTAAACGACTGGAAGCTTGATTACGTCACCTTTCGCGACCAGAACTGGTCACTTATGAGCAGCTCTCAGCTGTCCGAAGCCTGGAGCGACCGGTTGTAACGACGCAAGGAATCACGGGCTAGAATAGAGGCATATGGGAGTGCGTACAATAGGCTGATAGTGATTGCCTTATAGGTCTACCTACGAAGGATACAAAAACATGAGGAACAACTGTAGAGAGTGGGAGCATGCCTTTATATAAGCGACTCCGACTCTCCTCCGTATCGGCTCTGAAACCCCTCATACCCTGATCTTCAGCCTCCTGATCCCATGCCATGACCTCCGTGTCGCACTTTGAGCATACCGGTTGTTACACCGGTTCGCTGCGACAGAGCGCGAGATAAGCAATACTATCACCAGGTTTACCTAGTGGGACTACATCTGCCTAAGCTATACATGGGGAGACTTCGCGAGGCAGAAGGCAACAATCTTCCTGAACGGTATTGCCACGGCTGTGCAAGCATTTAGAGGCGGCTCTATGAGATTTACAAGAGACCCTCAAATGCTAACTCGGCATCAACCCGGCCGACTTCGGTGACCAGAATAGCCACGTCTTACGTGTGAAGGATATATGTGGCGGGGCTTGTGCCGTTACAACCTGGACGAAAGAACACGGCGAGCTGCAGGTTCGTAGGCTGCGTTCACCGGGGGAACGACTCACTACCTACGAGGTGGTCTGTTAAGAAATATGGGAGGCGGGCTCTAGAGGAGCTTCTTGGAGCCCGGGATCGCAACTGGGGAGCCGCAGAGGATGAAGAACAACAGCTTATGGAATTGGGAGAGGATGTCGATGAACGAGTGTTTGACCAGGATTACTATGCAGATTCCGACGATAAAGATGAAGTCCGATTTAGCAGGCAGCATTTACGCGACATTGTCCAGGTACAGTTGTGGCTCATGTTTCGGAAGGAATACTGGTCTCGACTGTGGATTATCCAGGAGCTGGCGGTCAGCCCTATGACATCGACTGTCCACCGGGGAGAGTCTGTGTTTCACCTATCGACTCTCCAAGCTATCGGAGATATTCTTGCCACCTATTCCGAGTCTAGACCATCCTCGAACTCCGAAATCTGGGAGGAGCTGAGGCCGAGATTGGACCTCTTGGCATGGATTACACTTTGGAGGATACGAGAGCGGGATGACATAGAACAAGGCGGAAAGCGATTGTGCGGACCTGGAATGCACATACAAAGTGTTGAAGACGAGGTGCGACATCGGAGACGCAGAATCTGATTCGTTGGAGGTGGAACGCATATACGAGAAGTTTGGACATAGATTACAGAAGGCCCAAGGCATATTGGACGTTGCTTCAAGGTTATACCAAAAGTCGATTGTGCAAGAAACGGGACCTCCATAGCGCTCGCCAGGGATCTCACAGAGAAGCATTCTTGCAGTCTCGGCCTAGTCCAGTGAATGTGTTGAACAGGCTAGGTCTAAGGACCATACCTAGTCTGTTGTAGGCACCGGTAGGCACCAGTAGGCAACAGTAGGCATCAGTGTGATGACATGTGAGTATCACGACCTCTATAAGTAGAGGCATTCTCTCCTGTAGGTTAGGTTCTATAACCTTCAGCAATTGATACTTGTTTGCCCTATACTCTCTGAAGGCCACGTGACTACTTCCCTCTATTTGAACAGAATGTTGGGTTGGGTCTGGATCTGGATGGCTTTGGTCCGCTATCTAGAGGATTGTTACGGGAGGATCCAGAAGATGGCCGGGAGTCAACGTAGAATCGTATACACATTGATCTACATTTTCCGATACAATGAGGGGATAGATTTGACACAATATACGGCCTTGTTTCACATGTCACCGAGATTTGCAACGCCTCGAAAAACGCGCTGCACACAGATCTATACTCCGCAGCCAGAAATCTACCTTAACGTGGCGGAGCTGTGCCCTAATTTTAACCGCTTGGGTCATGATGAGGACTACACCTACTATGATAACAAGGACGAGAGCAATAATGCTGACAGAGAACTCATAAACCGTCGTGAGATCAGACTTCTTGTTTTGTACCCAAAATTTTCAAACAAAGTTGATCTGAAAGGCCAACTTTTTTCATGTCAGTTTGGATAACCCTGGCGAATTGCCGAAAAGTAGTTATCGAGCAGTTTCATACGATGAGGAACTACAACCAAATTTCATTTTTGAAGACACCGGAAAGGATATATCCGCCTTACACCCTCGCTTTACGAAATTTTGCTTCGTCTACGCGGGGAAGGTGGGTGGCTGTATTTATGGGAGAAATCTTCTGCTCCGCGACTGCTCTCTAGGCTTACGTGGGCGACGGCGATGCGGCAGTGGACATAAATCACAGAGCGGATGCACCGATCAATAATTCTCTTCGACATTCAAAATGGCACACTCATGCTCAAACATCCCAGCTTGAAAGAACGGACGCTTCTCCTAGACATTGCGCGGAGCTATAAATGCCGGCTGCCTCAACCTGGGAGCCTCATGGGGTATATCAATTACTAGATTGTCTACAGAGGCCAGGCAGTTTTTTTTACAGTTTTTTTTTACAGGTTTTTTTTTTTGAAAGGACCTAGGCGTACCTTGAATGCCGGCTTGTGATTGCCACGTCGGATCAGTGATGAATACGGCGAACTCTTTCATGCTTGTGTCTATTTCTCTCGCCCTCGCAAAATGCTCGTAGATTAAATCCCTAACATACTCAATGTCGTTCTCGGTATCTCTCATTATGCTCACTACTTTGGGTTTCGGTACTGCTTGAAGGAGAACGAAGCGTAATTGGGAAGGGCGGCGACAACTTCCTCGGCCGCTTAGACTTTCAAACCACTCGAAAAGCTGGACTTCTATGACTCTATGATCAAGACAAGATACGCTATAGGGTGGGCTAAAATGCCCTTCAGCATCTATCTGGAGCCGGACAGCTATCACGGGTGTGGGTAGGAGAGGTGCCGGTCGTACACCATTGTTGAATTGACAAAAACCTGGTAGGCGCGTACCTGGTTGCTGCATTACGGGTATTCGTAGAGTTGTAACGACGCGCGACTGCTTTCGCCGGAGTTTTGGAGTAGTGATAGATATTTGCCGAGGCTTGTAATACAGCACAGTGGGATACCCGTATGTCCTGCAAGTCTCCCCATCTCTTATAGCCAAGTGCACACAACGATCGCCTGCTATACCATGTCCTGTATCAACTCTTCGAATAGAATGACCACCGGCGGTAATCATCACCATCCCACCTTGTGCGCTGTTTCTATCAATGAAGACTCCAACGGCATCCGGATGTACCCGGATCGATTCACCTATAATTTCACTTTCCTCAAATCTCACATATTTACGGTCGTCTACCTGCGACACCCAAGGGTAAGTTATATGTCCTGAATGATATTGTTGGGGCGTGTTACCATTTGCAAGGCCCAGTATTTGAGTTTCTCCCTATCCTTTGTGCGCTGTGGAATATCCCAAAGCCGTGAGCTTCTGTGTGTGGGTTTCGGGATGTTCAGGAGGGTACCAAATAGACTGAGAGATGGCGGCGTGTAACCAGATACGGGTAAGCTCAAATACTCAGGATATCCTGCATAGAATTCATGATTCGCGTGAGGTGTGAGAGATTGTATCTTCTCATTACTCTCAGGATTCTTCTGATTCTCGAGGCCGACCTTTCGGAGATTGAAAGCTTCCGCCCTGGAATCCATCTACTACAACTCGTAAATAACTAGTTTGTCATATGGGGAGATTGATCCTTACCGAGGAAGATGTGCTTACTTTCGAGACGGGATAATGCATTTGTCAATGGCTGCCTCACCTCCCTTCGATTAATGAGTGTCTCGCAAATTAAGACCCCAAAGAAATGGCTCGGGTATTCTTTACTAAAAGAGGCAGGTGACATTTCGAAGAACGCGGAGGCAGGGACAGAGGAATATAGGATTGGACGACCATCCCATTGGTGAAGCATTTTATTGGTTACCGCAGATCTGGTTCGGGCTATCTGAATCTTCCCACTTTCCCAGCGTTGCTTAGTTGGCCCACTATTTTATCGAAATTTAACTTCACACTTCGTCACCCAACAGTACCACTGCATCCACTGCAGCATCTTATCTGCAATGCTGTCACCCTTCGGCAACCAGCAGGACGGATCACTTCCTTTCATAGCTAGTTCGCCAAAAGCCACACACATATCCTGGCACAGGTCAAAGCACACTTTTCTCCGCCAGTGAGCCATCGTCAGCACTATGGCCATCCTTCACCCAACCGCAGCCTTTAATGTGATGATGACGATCATCTGGCGCGAGTCAGCATGTTGCTAGCTACGGCATATGATGACGGAATCCAGGTATTACGAATTCATCAGCAGTTGCGGAGATGCACAGAAGCAAACGACAGGAAACTACCATGCGGTCAATGATAGTTGATAAGGTACCCGATTTATGAATCTGATAGATGAGATCTCAATGTTCATGCGGATATGACGACTCCTGCCGAAAGCTGGAGACGAGAATAGCATGATGAACAGCCAGATTTCACATTGACCAACGGTGGCAACAAATCATCTACTGCGGTAGATTACCACCTACAGGGTCCACTAACTCGTATAAGTCATCCATTTTGACCTACGAAAGCTCACCGTGTCCGCACTGACATAGAGACCCTAATTTTCAGATTCACTGAGATGTCATCCATTTTCAGACCTGTCCCACCAGGGGGAGATCCTCATGTCCTCATTGACGTTAATGAGAAGTCGACCACACCCGCACAAGCATCTAGGCGGCGGAGACTCAATTTAAAGTCATCATTGGTTCTCCACGATTTGTGTTTGGTCAGCATGAATATGTCCATGGAGTCCTAAGTCCCAAGGCTGGTGGGCAAGCCACCCAGCTCTGCTGGCGTAACCTATACCCAACATTTTCCATGGAAGAGAGTGAACTAAGACGTACTACAGTAATCTGAAAAGTATAAGACGGCGATGGTAGACATCCAATGCCAGTCAGTATCATCTCCGTAAACACCGTAGAACTTCCTTTGCTTTTTTCTATCTGCCTCAGCCTTTGGCTTTTCGGACTCTGGCATCCTTATCTGCAGTTGAAAGCAAAATGGGATTTCTTCTCTACATTGCCCCGCTGCTCGGCCTTTATTTTAACTTCCTGCAGGTCGTCGTGGCAGTTCTATATACTGTAGCTGTCGGACCAAAGCAAATCTGCTCCACTCTCGTTGCCACGCCTATAGCAGTTACTCACAATGTAACGACACCCGCCCTTCCAATTAATGGGGGTTCGTATATCTGCTCCAAACATCCTTCTACCTATACTAACATCTTTACATGCCCAACCGAGCTACCAGCTGCTCCCTCGACCCTTAAACTCCTCCATGTTGCCATCGGCAAAGGAACCCAAAACTACACGTGCACATCCGTCGGCGTGGTTCCTGTGTCTGACGGTGCCCTCGCGACCCTCTACGACATCACCTCCCTCGCCTTTTTGAACGTTGCTATGGTCCACAAGGTCCCTCCGCTCTGCGTAAATATATCCCATAATGCAGTGCCCAAGGACAAAGCCATCATATTCCCCGGTATTGGAACCTTTCCGATCCTTGGCAAGCATTACTTCACCAATACCTCTCCGATCACCCCAACCTTCGATCTATTTGCTACAAGCCAGCTATTCTCCGGCACGAAACTCCTGGCTATTCCAGCACCTGAAGGAGCTGCCGTGGGACCAGCAGGAACTGGAGCCATACCATGGCTGGAGTTGAGCGACAGTGGACTCAGCGTCGGGGTTGCAGCTGGTTATCGGGTTGTGACTGCTGGAGGCAACCTTCCTAGCACTTGTCCCGCTATTGGCACAATTAGCGTACAATATTGTGCGGAATACTGGTTCTACGGCTGAACAGGGAGGAAGATAGAAAAATAGATCATTTGCACGGCGGATTGCAAAGAAATCATCATTCATAAAAATGTCTTCGCGATTTACAATGCTTTGTTGTGCATATCACTAAGCGCTAATGCCATGTCTCGAATACAGACAGGATATAGGATGGGCCAGACAGTGAGGTGGACTTGGAGGATATCATAATAACCACGGCTGCGAATACTTCGTCATAAGCTAAGATGTGGTCAAGGATGTAGCGATTGATGTGTTCTTCCTTTGGCAAGATAAATCTCTGGCAGAATGGCACCACGAGAATAAGTAAATTACGTAAACTGGCATTGAAGTGTCTTTGCTCGGTAAGTTACTCTTCAACTATAGTACAATGTGCAAACAAGTGTGGAATGTCTGCTGAGTAACTTAGTACTTTGATTAGGATAGAGTCTGTGAGTCGTGATACTCTCCAAAAGTACATTGAATGCCCCATTCTGACTCGGGAACAAATTCTCTAGTTAGATGTGTTCTGGTGGTAAAATGGCTTTCTCGGTTAACTCCATGATGCGCCAATGTTCTCCTGAGACAGGCTACATTCGATAATTGGAAGATAAGGCGTATGATAAGCTGTATAATAGTATCGCTTAGTACCCAATAGATTGTCATCAGCTCCAGTACGCCAAAAGCCGAATAGAAGAACTCGGGTCATCAACAAAATTGCGCACATTGCGAACGAGAAGGACGCCTTTCGTTGATTTTTACACCGACTTTGCCCGCTGTGCAGCGGAGATCGGACACACGGACGATGCGAGCTGCCAGTAAACGAATGATATCCTACTATGCGGTTCAGTGCAGCATAAACTCTCGATCGCATCTGCTCAGTTTGTGTTCTGATTGGGAAGTGCGATATATGTCTCATGCTTGTCTTAGCTATACATAAGCTTCACCAGCTCTGCACTGGCTTGATTTATCTCTCAAAGTCCATCTGTATTTCCTTCCATCCTCTTGAGGTGGCCAAAGCTTCCGTTTTCTGTTTGGAGATAACACACTGAGGATACTTCGAGAAGGTAAAAATTCTGCTCGTTCAAAGTCTATCCACACTACTCTTGATTCAATTTCTTCTCTGTTAGCCAGATTGCCTTGTTGTCTAGCAGCCAAGAGCTTCCCACATAGTCAAACGATCCTCCGTGTCTTCTATCCACATGCCGGTTTCAATCCCTGACCAAAATCACAATGCTGGAGACAAGTGACCATGGCACATGAGTGAGGCACACGAAAACAAAGACTCCCTTTCCGTCAAGTCATCTCGCAAGAGTATGCTCTCCTACTCGTAAAGCTTAATCGAGTTTAGCTGTTATGGCTCCCAAAGATTTTTCTTCTTATATGGAATAAAGCGGCACATGCGGAAGGCGCGCCTAAGTGCGTAAAGCAGTAGCAATGGCCGCCGTACGTTAGCCCTGGATGTTGGCAAAGCCAGCAGCGGATCCGTTGACTGTGCCCTCAGAAGAATGGATCCACGAACGACTATGCTTCAAAGCTTGCATTGCTGGATTATATCCTAATATATCCCTTATATCCCATCTATAAAGTGCCTTTTATTGCCATATGTATTGAGATAGAGTTCACATGCATAGCTTTTGCAGGCTTCACGATCTCTAATCCTTGAGTATGTGTACCACCGCTGTAATATTTGACGGCCGTGGTGTCAAGAAGGTTGTAGTTCTTATGCTTCTGGCTCTTTTGGGAAACTACTAGCAGGGTCCCCTTGCAAATTTCCTCCGAGATCGAAGACTCAGCTGATTCCATGAAGGGAAAGGCTTGCCTCAATTCGTACTTGGGGAAAGAGGGTCCCTATTCCTTTTCAACAATATGCCTTACCATTGGCACACTATTGCTCAAAATGGTATCGCCGAGATATGAACCGCCGAGGATGAACGCTGAGCAGCATCCGATTGCGAGTCAGCCTCTCATAGAAGAAATATAAATATCTGACTTCCTCCCAGCTTTGAAAGTGGGAGTCTATTCGTTACTCCCTCATTTTATTCACTTGCCTTCACTTAAACTCTGTTTTGGATATGGATTCTCGGTCTTTGAATTCTGGCTCGGATGTTGACAATGTTATCTTGAGCATAGAAGATCATGTTCCTCTGTCAGACGAAGATTTCAATGCACTTCTTGATGATGAATCCTATAGCTCAAATTCAGACTCGGAAACACAACAAAGTAGAGACCAAATTGCCAGTGCGATACAGGCTCCTGTGACAAGACATTTCTCGACAATAAGGAGTCTTGGTGGTATAGATTCCACGTCTCCCCCGACCAATTCAAGTGCATCTCAATCTCTACAGCTGTCACGCTCTGTCTTACCAAATACTGACACCATGGGCAAAGAAGAATCCCAAGCAGAGGTCAGCCCGGAGCAGAAAATTGAGGTATAGCTTCACAAATGACTCATATTTCATATCGCAACACTGATAAATTACAAGGCTCAACTCCACTTTTTGCGAGGCAAGCCGCAGAAGGGACTGTTGTCAAAAGATAGGCAACCAAAGAGAGAAGAAATGCTATATTTGAAGGAATTGGAAAATATTCACGGCCTGTCGTCAGGTGTGCTGCATGCTACACGTAAGAAGGTTCTTAAACATATTATCGAGCGGAGCGACATTCCAATGGATGATACGATTGCATTTAAAGACCGGGCCGGGGATTTACTTAAAAAGTGGGAGGCAAGCTCGGATAGCGAAGCTTCCGCAAGACTGCTGGAGGCGCAGCTAACGGATCAACGTTGTATTACTAGCACTGCAACCCCTGAGCTTGTTGATTCCTCAGCATTACAGCCACACCCAACAGAAATAATTGATTTAACCGAAGAATCTCTATCGAAGATAGATGCGAAATCAAGGCAGTCCTGTATGCCGGATAGCACCGAGTCCAGTGTTATCTCGGAAACACCCCAGCTGATTACTTCTTCAGCCCTCGCGGCTTTGTCTCCATCAAATTCGCTGTCAGACCACCTAGTGGCTGATTCGATCAAGGACCATCAATTAAATGGAGTCGCAAGTAAGTTTCAGTTAATTTTATTTGTGAATGAACTAACATATGGCTGCAGATCCTGATCAGAAATCCTGTGTTGTTGTCCTTAAGTATAGGGCTGGCACTAACTCTGACACGAGCAAGCCCAATTCCATGAAACGAAAACGATCCGGTGCGGCTGATGAAGAGACAGCTCTCGATTCAGGTTCAAATGCCTGTAAGTGAATTATGCCCGGTTTAAGTTTATGAGGCTCATTCGGCGCAGCGAGACACTCATCCCATCCGCAGAGGTGGAGGACTACGCCTCGGCAGTCTTAATAATGAGTCGACATGGTTGGCAATTTCAGCGCAAGTGACTGGTAGTTTACTTGAGCATGAGGGGGAAAAATTAATGGTTGTCACGGAAAAGAAGAAGAGGCAGCTTGAAGAATGTTCAGCAGAGCAGGCGACAATCGAGGAAAGTATTCGTACTTTGGTTGCGCTTAAGGAGAACCTCCTTGCTTGGGGAGCTGAAGATGAGAAGGTCACAAATGAATGGGCGAATTCAGTGTAAAATAATGGCTTTTATAGGTCTGCAACAGTTAGAGATTTTGGTCTGCGTTGGTTGTTATATCACTGGAGTTCGGAAATACGATTTACCGTTTGGATTGAAGGAAATGGATAACTAGTAGCTTGCATGACGGCCAATTTTCGTGAAGGGATGTATTGCGTGAAGGATGCAGATAATACTCTGGAGATAAAAATTTTCGAAGACAATATTCTACAGATCAAAATTTGCTGGAGCTAGCATTCTGAAGATAGTATTTCTCAGCAGATAATAATCTAGATATAAAACTATTCTAAAGATAAGACGAATTCTGAGGATTGAGTTGTTATAATATGGACTTTAGGATCAAAATTTTGTGTAACTTATATTATGTATGTAACCAAATTTTTAAGCTAGTGAACACGCTGCAGAATCTAACTACTTACAGGCTGCACAACCTTACAACTCACTTTTTCACGGCAAGGGATGGACTACTAAAAATTCTATTAGCTAAAAGTTTCAAAACTATTATACATCAATCGTGATAATCATACGCCTCTTCGAACCATTCCTACCGTACTCTACCGCCGTAGCAACCCTCAGCAAGTCACCCCTCTCGTACTTATTCTCCGTCACACGTAACTAGACTCTATTTGCAAAACGTCGTTCTTCTCTTCCAATTCGCTTGAAGCATCAAAAGTAAGTAACAGACTTCGCGAAGAAGCAAGATACCGTACCGCCCGGTTGCGGCGCTACCAGAAATACCCACTCCAATGCCAACCCGAGCGACAAGCATGATTGACACAGACACAACTATGGAAGACCACTCAACGCAGCTTTGGACCATTCCAGTACCGCCACAATAGGCCGCCAGACCCCTCAGATTGATTGCAATCTCGGGCTTGTGCAATCTAGTGACCGTATCATCGTTTCTTTGGAGAAGCTTTACCTGTCGATGCACCAAGTTCTGACCCTGCCGAGGGAAAGTGGTTATTCTGAGGAATATTTGTTATGAGGATAGAATTGTTCACTACCAGGCCTTTAGCTAGAACTCAAATTCTTCTTGCTCATAGAATGGCTCCACCAAGATCCTAAAACGCGCCTTGACCTTATTTGCTTGTGCCTCCGTCATTTCCTGCTTCATCTTGTCTCTGAATGCATCTTTAGCAAAATCCCACAAATCTTCATCTCCTTGGAATACTGTGATGTTCGTATCACGTATCACGGACATGACTGTTGTTGTAAGGGTCAATTTTATCTTCTCGATGTGGCCGAGCTGCTTCACTTTCGAGATCCCTTCAACGAATGCTACGAGGGTTGACCCTAGCATTTTCCCGTCGGCCCATAGCTCTTCCGCGGACCGGACCCCGGGAGTGATAATCCAGATTGGTACTATTATCTTAGATTTGGCGGGAGGGGATAGGTGAACCTCTTGAACTAGATGCTGGACTTGTGGTGCGTGGTCAGGAGTGGCGTCGAATTCCCGTGTGGTAGTTCCTGCTTTATCTACCCTCTTGGTGTGGTGAACACCCGTGGAGACAGGAGGGTGCCGATTCCAAGGAATAGAGGAATTTTCCTGGCGCATCCTCCTTTTGGGATTGTTACCAGGTCCTTCGTCGGCTCGAGTACGTTTAGAGGAGGCGCCTGAATCTGCCAAGATTCTTGCTTGAGTATCGTCTGTCCGTGGCGCGGTGCTGGCCAGAGTTGGTTTTAACATTGATGACAGATTTGAGTCGTCCATATTAATTTCATGTGTTGTGGTTGATGGAGTGCGCAGGTGCCTATAACTTCTTGTTCAGTATCTCGATCATGCATTTGGGGTCGGTAAATTTTAACACACCTAATCTGTGAGTCACGGTGCTGCAACGATGTTATAGGTAGGCAAACAGTAGTTGTTGGCTTCACAGCCTCGCTAACTGGGGTCGAGTTGTTCTGCGGTCCATCTGTGGATTCGATAACCTTGTGGTAACCGTAGTGGTAGCGTGTGTTATTGCGGTGGTACATACTTTGTCTCCAAAATATCTGCTTTAATA
The DNA here is from genome assembly GCA_021307315.1 of Bisporella sp. PMI_857. Classification (NCBI taxonomy): domain Eukaryota; kingdom Fungi; phylum Ascomycota; class Leotiomycetes; order Helotiales; family Helotiaceae; genus Bisporella; species Bisporella sp. PMI_857. The sequence goes on from JAJSPD010000066.1 coordinate 253,409, forward strand.
AATCCACGATTCTGCCGAATATCAGAAATAGTGCAGATGTTATAGGAGACTCAGTGGGGTCACAAGTCTTACGCCCTAGAGTGCATGACAGTGGCAAAGTACCACCACGCCCGAAATGGCGTGGCTGAGTGCCTGGGTCTCCGGTATTGAGTTATTGCGGCATTGGTGAGCAGCGCCGGTGCTCCTTTCGTGAGAAGAACGGTAGGAAGGCCAAAGACAACGGATGTGGTTGCACGACGATTGATTAGCCAAGCTTTGGGTGTCAATTTTGGTAGGGAGAGAGGAGTATCCTTTCACATATGGACGAAAGTAGATAAAAGCTAGGGTTCGAAAAAGAGAAATTGAGTGGGAGATTTGGAATAGGGCTAATTTTGTTTGAAACTTTTAACCGTGTCGTGCTTGTCATTGACTAGGGTGGAGGATGTCCCCTAAGCTTAGGCAGACATTAGAGTTAATGGAATAGAGATTAAAGAGAGACACGAGGGGGGTGTATTAAGTGCATCCTGATAGAGCAAATTAAGTAGAGGTAATGAGGAGGCACCAAAAAAAAAAGTCACAATCTGTCTCGTCTGCCGGCAAGCTAGTGGACCTCAAAAAAGCAGCAGAGCAGTACTCAACGGCCGGATATGGTTGGAGAAGGATGGGAGCACCAAACAATTAGGAAAAGAACTTGAAATCATAGCCAAGGAATCTCTGCGGATGAAATACATATGTCTACGCAGCTTCCTGCACCCTTCACCAGTCGGCCTCCGGTGTTCGTCCAGTCTGCCATTTTCCTCTATAGATAATTTCGCGAGGCTTGATGATTGGAAAGTTTTATAAGCATCCGGCTGTGAGGGCTTCCTGATATATAAGCTGGCTGAAAGCTGACGTTCTGAAAGAGGGATTACCCTGAATTGGTAAGCGAGGCAAGTCATGTGATAACGCCTAATTACCTTAGAGTGTCAGAAATGTGTTCTATGAAGCAGGAGGATTTGTGAGGGTATCACAGCGATTGAATACAGGCTCGTGGGAGCGATACAGATAATGATATTGTCTACAGTTCTAAGCCGTAAATATATACGTGGCAGGTATTGTCTAGCTCCTTGGCCTACTTACGTAAGCCGATTCCTGACATAGAGAAGCAGTTTTCCTCATACATATGTAATGCTCTTCCGCGTTGCCAGGGACCAGGTGTGCTTAATCACCTGGGACTGCCGCTTACCGCTGTCCAGCTGAGAGTTCTGCTCACGCATCCAGTCCACAGGCGACGTGTCTCTCTCCTTGTGGTCCACGCTGAGGAAGCTCAACGATTGCAGGATCTTACGAAGTCTTTGATCCCTCACGGGAGCGTGTCGTACATATCCGTTAAACGAAGTCTGATACTTCGATCCAGTCTCGTCATCGATCTTCTCAGTTTCCCCCTGGCTCCAGCAGCTTGTCCTCTGGTCTTGTAAGACTACTCTTGTCATATTCTAATATCCCGACGCCGAGGAGGCGCAAGGCTTGGCAAATTCTGGAGTGAGAGTCGAAAGCTCCTCTGCCTAGAGGAGTGTTTGGGCTCATGGGTTTGGTCGTACACGAATAATCTCAAATTGCCGACGGAAGAGAAGTGACAGCTCGAGCGTTCTGATGGTCAGGTCCCTCATTCACTCATCTTTGCCTCGATACCTTCACAGCCACTTTAGTTTGTATCGGTTTCCCTGGGATCATTGCCGTCTTAGAAGCGCCAGGGCGAATGGTCTGCAGCTTTGCTTCAGCTAGATGCCTCTCAAAAGCTTGTGCATGATTTAATTCATCTCGAAGTCGTAACCCTAGTTTTGGCTACTGGTATGATCATGGTTGACCGTTGGAAACTAATCTCTCAAGTTTGACGGATGAATCCTGGATTCTTCAGGAGAGAGATAGGACAAAGTAGATAAGCTAGCAGTGGCCATCTTGACAGAGACATTCAGCTACCTTTTCACCTAGCTGCGTCGCTACATCAACCTCTCGACCAGGAATCATACGATGCTAGAAAACGTGCGTTCGATCACAACGGGTTCAGTTTATGGTGCGAAACTTCGACGGAGATAGCGGTTTCCTCGCTGAAATGGGCGTTTTGAAAGCGATACGATGGTGTATATCGGCATGGGAAGGTGAGGTTTCTGCAGCGACAATACAAAAACGGTTAGGCGCTCACAGCGCTACGATTTTGGCCAATCTCCCCCGTGTCGACACTGATATAATAGTTGTGGATATAGGAGATCGATGGAAAGAAGTACGGAGCCAAGTAGAGTGCTTGAGCAACGCTTTACAGCACCGGCAGGCTCGCGGGGCTACTGAAGAAGTTGGAGATCTCCGATCTTTTATATCACTAGGTATCACTGTATAGCAGTAGCGTCAAGTAGCTTCCAACTCTCCTTTCAACTAGATAAGATAATGATAAACACGGACTACCTATAATCGCGAAACCTCTTTACCCTACATGAGTTCGTGTCAGGAATTGGCTTACGTAATAGGCCAAGGAATTAGAAAATCTCTTACATGTCTACAACGTAGATACAGATCATACGAAAAGGACGGACGCGGGGGCGAGTGAATAGACGAGAACAATTGAATACAAAGGATTCAAGTTCAGAGCATTTGAAGTTACATCAAGGAGGAAGGTTAAGGTGGTGCGGTGATGGTTGAAGGAGACCCAGGTCCCACGCGTCAGTCGCGTCGCGAACGTACCAAAACAACGAAAGCATTGGAACAAGAAAAGGTCATGCTCCTGGCGGATGAAGACGAGAGCAATGACAGCGGGCCAGAGAAGACAATTCACGTAGCGACAATGGCCCCTGGCGCACCACGACCGACTCGAACCGCAATCACGCCTCAACCCAAGGACCAAGCAGCGCCCACGAGAACCCGAACATCTGCGGCGAAGGTTGCAGAACGATTGGCAGCAGCGGCTACAGCTACAAATCGATCAGTGATCGGAAAGACGAGCACAACGGCCAATGGGCAGAACAAGACACTGACCGAGTTGATTACCTCTTTACTGAGCGCCATAGAGGAACAGAAGCAAGAACAGATGGAGGCAATGGAGGAGCAGAAACGGGCACACGCCAACCAGATCGAGACTCTCTCCGAATTGTTCACGAAGCAGATCGAATCCCTGAAGGCAGAGGTGGCTGAATTGATCCAGACCCAGTGGTCCAACATCCAAAATTCCTCGGCAGTCAATTTGTCGTATGCAGATGTTGCCCGGACGCCACCGAGCAGTCAACCAAGCAATGTCCAGACCCTTACCTCGATGGGCACGGGGCCATCAACAATGACAGATACGCTGTACTGCACCATCGATACGTCCAGGATGGAAGAGGAAGACAAGAGCAAGGTGCACCCAGGATCAATCAGAAAAGCAATCGAGGAAGAGATCCGCACCACGGATGGACATGCGAATTGGCGCTGCGCGGCAGTAATCAAGGATTCCAGAAATGCCGAACGCGTCAAGGTAGCATGTAGAGACGAAGCTGAGCTTCACAGGGTCAAGGAAGCAGCTCAGAAAACGGCCCCACCTAATGCTCGGGTGTTACGAGACCAGCTCTACCCAGTGAAGGTGGACAACGCAAACCGAACAGCCATTCTCGATCAAGAGGGAAACATTTTACCTGGGGCCGCCGAGGTCCTGGGAAAGGAGAATGAAGTCAACATAGCCAAGATCGCATGGCTCAGCAGAAAAGATCAGGGGAAAGCGTATGGGTCAATGGTAGTCTACGTCACTAAAGGCAGTGAAGCAGCACGACTACTGCGAGAGCAGTACTTCCACGTTGCTGGGGAATCCGCATACACCAGGGTCTATGAACATCGAGCGGGCCCAACGCAATGTTACAACTGTCAAGAAGTCGGTCATAAGGCATATGCTTGCACCAAGGCGCAGGTATGTGCAAAGTGCGCCAAGGAGGGCCACATCCACAAGGAATGCTCGCAAACGATAGCAAAGTGTGCGTTATGCAAAGGACCGCATGAATCATTTAGCAAGAACTGTCGAGTGCTTCACGGCACCCGGCCTGAGAAATAGTTGTGATTTGACCCCATTGAATCGGAAACCTCCCCTTCACCCTTCTTTACCTCACTAACCCCCAAAGCACTCTCGTGCTCACAGCAGGTTCTGCTTCAGCTGCTGAGGATAGGACGCTGAACACTTTGAGAATCGCCTCCAAGCTACTTGCTACTAATCATTTTACACGAGAACCCGCAGACGACGATGGACCACAAGTGGAAAAGCACTACTTTGGATGCAGACGTATTGTACGGGCCTTGCGAGACCAAGCCAACTATGGAAGAACTTGAATTGTATATAATCGATCTAGGCCCTTTTAGGCATATTGCCGGGCGTAATAAAATACTACTACTACAGATCATACAATACAAGCACACAACAACCCGTATTCTATCGACGTGATACCTCTATTAAGATTATATCTCTGACAGTTCGATTTGGGATAATGTGTCACGGGACAGCGTGTTGGACACGTGATTCAATATCATGAGACCCACTTAGCTTCTCTGAAAAGCGCGCGAGGAAGTCCTCTTCTTGATTTCTCGTGCTACGCCTTGCATCTATAATAACTACATATTTTGGCTCAAGTACTTACGATTGGGTCAATTTGGTCAATTTAAGTTACCCCTTCGTTGTAATAGCTCGAACTATGGTTCTACGTAGTAGGGGAATTATAGTCTTACTATTATTAAAGCATAGCGAGTATAAGAAGAAGCCCTTATTAAAAGGGTATACCGCCGCCTATGTATACAATCATTCGCTTTTAGCCTATGTTGACTTGATATGGTTGCCTTGATGTGAGTCAGGTGGCAGCTGTTGCCTTGGCCGAGTCATATTAGATGATAACTGAGAGCCACTGCTCTATATTGTATATATGTGAGAGCTATTAGTTAGCTGAGTTTAATGGAAGTTAGTTCTATCGTGACAAGAGAGTTCTGAATATGTATTATCAAGGAAACATAGAGGAGCTTCTAGAAGTGAATCAACCACCACTATCTCTGTTTAAGGTGATACAACTGACATAATGAGCTGTTGCAACAGTGTAGTTACTGTACGCGTTGCTGAGAAATAGACATAAGCTGGAAACTAAGTTCGTATGGGTTTAAGGAGTTATTGATCTATTTTAAGAAATGTACTTGTAAATTAGCAATAGTTGCCTTTTTGGCTTAGCCACCGGGCTTTAATAAATTGTGTGTGTATGTACGCGTTGCCGGATAACCCCGCTGCGCTGGCGCAGCATTAGAAGCATCAGAATCAGTCACCTGAATTCCGGAGTGCACCCAACGAATCCGCAAACCAAACCAGTTTCTTCATCCCCACTCCCTTGTCGAAGACCTCAACTCAACATTTCAAGTCGTATTGCACCAGTTTATGCCCCTGGGGAATTGAGAAAACCCAATCCCCAAATCGGATA